>PVHT021183543.1:1194785-1322576 GCA_004024745.2 Catagonus wagneri | reverse complement strand
CCTCACGGTTCTTAGTCGGATTCGTTAACCTCTGAGCCACGAAGGGAACTCCTCCCTATTTTTATTTTAAATTTGTATGTAACGCTAAGTTTTCTGAGTGCCGACTATAAGCTGGACCCTAAGGGCATGTCGTTTAATTCTGTCTTTCCAAAAGCCCTGCGAAGAGAGTGCTCCCATGGACAGACTTAGCTGCGAAATTGAAGACACAGAGGGTTCTGTCACCCGGCTGTGGTCGCACAGCCCTGAGAGCGGGGACAGGATTCCAACCCGGGCCCTCAGGCCTCCAGAATGCACCCCTGGGGACGCGCCCACCTGCTGACGGCCGCAGGGCTCTGAACGCCTTCGCCGCGGGCCCTGCGAGTGGCCAGGGGGACCCCAGGATGTTCCTAGAGACTCGCCCCCTATGTCCTGCTGCCACTTTTGCAAACACACGGTCAGAGGATAATGCCGGCTGCCCCCCTGGGCAGATGCTGCCGCTTTCAATGCTGGACGGGGGTGCAGACAGGGTCCGGGGCAAAGAGGGGGACACTGCGGGGCTCCCAGCAAGGCAGCTTTTTGCTGCAGTCGTAGTGAACTTCAGCCCTGTTCTCTTCCTTCAGGAGCAGGGCAGGTGCTGGGGTTTCTGTGTCTCCCCAGGGGCTGCCTCCAAGCCCCCTCACCCTGGGCCCCCTCCAAATGCAGAGCCCCAGGCAGGAAGACAGAATCTGGAAGATGCTGGGAGAAGCCGCGCTGGGTGCTCAGACGCCCGCCCCTCACGTGCAGGCCAGATGCAGGATGGGGACCGGGAACCACATCAAAGTGGCGGGAGCCCGGCCAGGCTGGGAGGGGCCGCCGAGGAAGTGTAGAGCAGGGCGACAAAGCCCGGGCCCCGCAGACCACCGCCGTCTGCACCTACGGAGCCCCGGTCAGCGGCACGCCTGGGATGACGACACTGAGAACTTGCGTTTGTTGGTCATCGGGGCCAGCACCGCCAGCCGAGGGGCGTAGGGACCATGCCCCGCAGAGGCTAGGAGTGTGGCCTCTGGACCCAGAGGGCCTGGGCGCAAATCTCAGCTCGACCCATCGTTAGGACAGTAACCCTGAGCGAGCGACCGGCCTCTCCAGCCCTCAGTGAAGTGGGAGTAGTAAAACCTCCCTGACAAGGCGGTTGGAGGACCCAGTGTGTCGAGCACAACAAGGCACGGAGGGGGCATTCTGGACCTGGCCCCCGGGAGAGCTGGTCTCGCTGGGATGGACACAGCTCGTGGATTCGTATCCCGGCACCCTTGCCGCTCAGAAATGCGTGCGCCACCTGTCCCCCAGAGTCCCGGCCAGAGCCCCCCTCCCGTGGTCCCGCCATCATGGCCCTCGCGCTGCCCCAGGCGGGCGGGCTGCGGGAAGCACCCGGTGGGTGACATCCATGGAGGACACCATCGCACAGCAGCGGCTCTCCGTGCAGTGAGCCAGACCCCAGTTCACATCCTGCCACGTGCAGGCTGAGAGCTTGGCCGAGACTCGCGCTGTCTCTGCGCCTCCGTCTCTCATCTGGCGCCGCACAGCCCCTGCACGTGGTAACCACCGCACACAGGGCCGCTGTTACGGTGACAGCGGGTTCGACGGGGGCCTTGCTGTGGGGGGGCGCTGCGCAGACACACAGGGCCCCTGGCCTGGTTTAATGCTCTGCCGTCCTGCCTGAAATTCTGAATGAGTTCTGAACCAGGGGTCTCGCACGGGGCCCTGTCGATTATGTGGCCACCCCGGTGAGATCTCTCTGGGCCTCGGTTTCCTCACCTGTAGGATGGGCGACAACATAGTAAGCCCTATCTTGTAGCAGTGACACGGGACAGAAGATTGTGTGCCAGAGTTCCTGTGGTGGCTTAGTGGTTAACAAACCCAACTAGCATCCATGAGGACTCGGGTTCAATCCTTGGCCTCACTCAGTGGGTTAAGGATCTGGAGTGGCTGTGGCTGTGGTGTAGGCCGGCGGCTGCAGCTCCGATTAGAACTCTAGCCTGGGAACTTCCACGTGCTGCGAGTGCCGCCCTAAAAAGACAAAAAAAGAAAAAGAAAAAAGGGAATGTGTGCCTATAAAAGTGCTTTGCTAATAAAGACAAATAACTCAGTTGAAACACTCACAAAGGACCTGAATAGATATTTTTCCAAAGCAGATGTACCAGAAAGGATGTTCAGCGTCACTCGTCATCTGGGGACTGCAAACCAGACTCCTGACACGACAGCGTCACACACCCACCGCCATGGCTAGAATCAAAAAGACAGACAACAGCAAGCGTTGAGAAAGGAGTGGACCCTTTTTGTGCGGCTGGGAGGTATGTTAAATGGTGCAGCCGCTTTGGAGGACAGCCTGGTGGTTCCTCAAAAGTTAAAACACGAGGTTACGGTGTGACCCAGCAACTCTACTCGGTGTATACCCAAGAGAAATAAAAAAAAAAAAAATCTGTCCACACAAAAGCCTGTACACAAGCATTTCCCGTGGCACGGCAAGGAACTGGCACATTACGGTCCGTGGCCTGGGAATTTTACACGCTGTGGGTGCCACCAAAAAAAAAAAAAAATCTATTCATGGATATTTATAACAGCATTATTCATAAGAGCCCAAAGTGGAAACAACCCAAATGCCCGTCGTGCGAGTCGAGGATAAATGCAATGTGGTCCGTCCATACAATGAAATCTGTAATTTGGCCTTAACATAAAGAGCGTACATACTAAACATGGATGGTCCTTGAAAATACAATTCTACGTGAAGGAATCCAGACACAGCCCACAACATGCAGGACTTAACTTATATGAAACGTCTAGAAGAGCCGAATCCGTAGAGATGGGAAGCAGATAGAGGCTGTCAGGGGTTGGAGGTGGGTTGGGGGAGAGATGGCTGATGGGTGCAGGGTTTCTTTTCGAGGCAACGACCATATCCTAAAACGGACTGTGGTGACAACTGCGCAGCCCCTGATGCACTAAAAATGTTGCACTGTGTCCTCTGAGCGGGCGACTGGTAGGATGCTGTTTCGCAGAGGTGCTTTGGAAATTCCGAAGTGCCAGACAGTGACTGTGTGATGATGAGGGCAGCACAGTGACCCCGCCCACACGCATGTGCGTACACGCTCACACCCACACGCACGCACACGGTCCTGGCTGCCTGTGTGCCAGACCCGCACCCCTCCCCTGCTGGAGTCTCTGTGTTTATTCTTCATCTTTTGGAAAACACCTCTGCTGCCAAGTCCTCCAGGGAGAGGCCCCAAATAAATACACCCACCAGGAGGAATCCCTCCTCCCCGCTCCCTATGCCATCCTGCGTTCCAAAGCAGAAAGAGAGTTCAGAAAGAGTCTCTGGTGGACAGGTGGTGTGAACACTCCAGAGCCTCCCCAGGGCAGGGACAGCTTTCTGACTTTACCAGGAGGTAAGCAGCCTTCTCGCCTTAGTTCAGGCCATAGAGGACAGAAGGCCAAGGTCAGTGGTGCCCAGATGGCGGGGCTCCCCGGAACAGTCGACATGCAGATAAAGTGGTGACTCGTGGGGCCATCGTCTCGCCACCCCTCACTCTCTTTTTCCCTCTTTTCCCCTCACTCTTCTCCTAGATTTTGTGTGTGTCCATCTCTGACCCTCTGATTCTCTCCCTCTCTCTTCCCATGTCTCCCTTCATCAGCATGTTTATCTCCTCACAGTTGCAAGATGGCAGCTGTGCCTCCAACATCACACCCACCTCCCAGGCAGGGAGGAAAGGCAGAAGGATCATTAAGCCATTCCTCAAAATACTTTCCAGGTATTTGTGACAGAGACACAAAATCAACAAACGTTTGAGTACTCCTTCTTTCACCTAGGCATCCCAGAACCACCACCATTAAAGAGAATTTTTAAATTTTGCCTGCTCAGTTGCCCCCCTTTCCCCCGTGAAATAGAAGAGGGAGAACAGACAGAGGCAGGAGGTGCAGGAAGTGGGGAGGGAGGGACTGACTCAGCTTGGGAAGTCCTGGTGGTTGTGGCAGGTCTGGTCCTTCTACCAAACCCGCGCTTACCGCGCCCGCATCATTGGAGAGTGATGTGCCTGGTTCATCCGCTCACGGGTTCATTTATTCATTCATTCTCTCACCCCCCCACTGGTTCCTCCTCTCTTTTCAACAAGAACTAAGGGGCTCTTCAGAGGGTGATATGTTTGCCTTGGACTGTCAAGCTCCCCCGTAAGACTGAGCTCTGAGTCTCTTTAAGACCGGGGCTCCAGCATGCTGCCCGATTGTTAGGCAAAGGAAAGGATGCAGCGATGGGCCCTGAGGCTTCTCAGAGAAGGACCCCCGGGTGGGAAAGCTCCAAGAATCAGAAATCTCTGGGCCGGAGGAGATGGGGATGAAGAATGGCCAGCTTTCTCCACGACCCCTCGATGTCGGACCCTTGACGCCCCTGCCCGCGTCTGGTCCTCCTCCACTTGCAGGAGCACCTGTGCTGCCACAAAGCTGGAGCACCACCTTGAGTGATGGAGGCCAGTGGACACGCTTCCAGGTCGGCTGGGTCCCCGCCCTCTCCCAGGATCCGCTGGGCGACTCCTTGCTTGTTCCCTTTTTGTTATGTAGTGTAGACATGTCGGGGCCGGGGGAAGCAGGTTAGTTGAATTCCAATGAATTATGGTCTCATTCGCTCGGCGGAAGGGTGGCTGAAGTTCTGCTCTTTCCTTTGTGTGCCTCACACATCTCAGACAGTGGCGACAGCAGGGTGGGGACAATTTCCACCCGCGGAGTCAGGTGGGTCCCTCGAAGAATGGCAGAAGAGGCCCGATAATTATAACAACGGCAAGAATAACACCAGTCACTGCACACTCATTTTGTTCCATATTATAACATGCGAAGCACGTGATATTTATTTTTCTTTTCAATTTTTGCACATGAGCTCTGCAGGAGACGCTAGAATTACATCCATTTTGCAGATAAGGAAACTGAGGCTCAGGGGAGGCCAAATAACCCAGCCACTAAGAGGGTGGGGCTGGGACCTAACCACAGGGGCACCCACCGTCAAGGCACACACCTTGCTCTGTGCGCCCCTCGGCCCCTCCTCCTCCACGGCCTCCCTCCCGCCTGCCCTTGAGCAACCGCCCGATGCCAGGCTTCCCTCCCACTCTGCGTAAATGAACTCGCTCTAAAGTGTGAGTGATGGCTGGGCTCAGCTCATCATAAAAACATCTGCCTTTTAATTTTAAATGCCAGTTCGTCCAAACGCAGGCTGAGCTGGTGGAGGACAGCGTCGCATCAACCAAACAAAAGGGCACCTCACTCATGCCCGTTCCTGGGGGCGAGCGCAGACCAGGGGTGCTGGCGAAGGCTCGCTGACTCCCCCGCAAATGCTGCTGCTGCAGAGACGGTGGGCACCTCACCACCAGCCCTGCCCTGGGTGGTGAGTAAGCTCTTCCAGGCTCTTCCACGGAGACTGTTAACCTCCAGGCCTAACGATCAGCCTGCTCTCTGCATTTCCAGGTCTTGTTTGGACTGGAACAATTTAAAATGCTCTCTTATAATTACAGAGGTTGTGCAGGCGGGGGCTGCGCCGCCAGGAGGCCACTGGACTTGCACGTCTCCACAGCAGCCAGCAATTTCAGTAATGATAGCCATGCATGTCGTTTATCTTTGGGGTTTCCAGAAATACAGGGACTTTTCCAGACACTTGTGAGTGTCTGTGATATGAGTGATTCGGTCCGCGTCATTCTGGGAGGCAGTGAGGACCAGCCCCTGGACGAGGCGCTTTCCGTGGCTGTTTGGGGACCCCCAGACTCAGACGGGTTCAGACGACCGAAGGTGTGAAGGAGGCTCAGAAGCTACAGCTGGAGAAAGACCGTTTTCCCAGGACTCAGGGATTTCCTGGGATGCAGGACTTTCCGTTTTAAAATCACGAAAATCCTGGACAAAGCGGGACGAGCTGGTCGCCCTAGTCCTGATGCATGCAGGGAACTGAGCGTGGGTGTTTTCCTTTGCTCCATCCAGAGACCGTGCCAAACAGGTGACAAACGAAATTTTAAGTAAAGGTATAAACCTAAAGAACCATATGAATAGGAGAGGGGACCACAGCAGCTGAAGGACACCCACAAAATGTTAGAAAGTGGAAACCAGATGGCTCAGGACGCCCCACGTAAGAAAAGTTGGCCTCTAGGAAGGATGGGTGGGCAACATCAGAGGGCCCAGAAAAGGAGGCACCCTAATAATTCTTTCCCCTCTCTGGAAGGAGGGAGGTCAGTCCTGTAGATATTAAACCTGAGACTCCCAAACCATGGATGCCGGCACAGAGAAAGACAGGGCGAACCTGCTGTGAAAGCAGGGATGCATGAAGTGCAGGTCACTATGGGAAACGGTGAGCCTCAGCCCCTCCCACCCCAGGGGCCACCTCGATGTCAAAACTAGAAATCAAAACACAGGCAGAGGAGTTCCCGTTGTGGCTCAGTGGTTAAAGAATACGACTAGGAACCACGAGGTTGTGGGTTCGATCCCTGGCCTTGCTCAGTGTGTTAAGGATCCAGCGTTGCCGTGAGCTGTGGTGTAGGTCACAGACGCGGCTCGGATCCCACGTTGCTGTGGCTCTGGGGTAGGCCGGCGGCTACAGCTCCTGTTAGACCCCTAGCCTGGGAACCTCCATATGCCACGAAGTGCGGCCCTAGAAAAAGGCAAAAAGACCAAAAAAAAAAAAAAACGCACAAGCAGAAAACAACAGAACTACAGTAGAAATTAGCACAACACTGCAAATCTACTATACTTTAACAAAACTTTAAAAAAGGAAAAAAGAGAAAACAATAGAACGTGAGGAAACAAAGATGATGCAGAGAGAAGAAACGTGCTTAAGAAAAAACTAAAAACATGGTTAATATTATCACAGAGATAAAAGATTGAATTGGTGAAACAAGAAGAAAATGCTGTTTAAAAAACTTTCAGAGAAGCAAGAATGTCCTCTTGTAAAACTGTAATAAGAGAGTCAATAGGATAATTGAGAGATAAAGTTGAAGAAATACCCCTAAAACTTGGCATAAAATCACAGATATGGAAAACTAGGCACAGGAGATGAGAAAATTAAAGGCTCCATCCGGGGACACAGCCTCCATTTAGCAGGAATTTTAGGAAAAGGAAATCAAATAGAGGGAGAACCCACCATAGCATTATCAATTTTCAGAAAACTGGAGTTAAATAAAAAACACCCTAAGTTTCCAAAGAGACAGAAGGGGGAAAATTTCCTCTGCGAATGAGCAGGAATCACAATAGCCTTGAACTTCTTAAGCGTAATGCTAGAACTATGGCAACTATGAAGAGCATGAGGCCAACCCTTATTAGCTTTCAAACACCTGGAGGGAAATTCTTCTCAAACTAGAATTTTCTATGGGGTTAAACAATCCAACTGTGAGCTAGAATGTTGATGTTTCAGATATTAGATGTTTCAGAAAGTTGCCTCCCAACTACCTCATCCCAGGAAGCTCCAACGGAACTGGTTGCAATCACCCGACAGTGTGAACCAGGAGAGAAGAAGGCACAGGATCCAGGAATGGGGGGCCCTTTGCAGAAGGCGGTGAGGGCAAGTCCCAGCAGGGACTTCCAAATCATCTTCCAAGTCTGAGGCCACTGAGTGGGAAACAGGAGACCACCCTGAAAAATAAAAACAAAAACAAAATCACCCAATGGGTTACCTGAGGTGTTTGTGTTGAGGAAAGCTTTAGAATTTTTTTGGAGCCTTGGATACAAAGTCACACGAGGGGATTCTTTTCTAAAGGCAATTATAAACTCCAGGAGAAACAGAAGGTTATACAAGAAAGGAAATGATGTCATAATACACTACACGGGGGTAGAGGTAAATAGCATTGATGAGGCCATAATTATGTAAACACTAAAGATTCACTGCACCAGAAATTGGGACCAATCAATAGATCGGGAAGACGTGGGCGGAGAAGTCCATACACAGAAGCAGTGTAAGGTTTCCAATTCTCATTTTTCCACATAAACGTCAATGGTTAATGTCAAAAATAGGAAATCAAGAAAGAACAGTATGAACACATTATTTAGAAATACAGAGGTAGATATGAAAAGAAAGAGCTAAAAGAGTACAAAGAAAAACGGGTTTCTTCTGGAAGGCATTAATGTCTGGATTTAACATGCTCGTCAAGTAACTAGAACAATAAATTTCAAAACGATGAATATCAATCTGTGTCCCACTGGGAGCAGGAGTCAGTGCCGAAGAGGGGGGTAGGGCACAGCTGCTCTTTATTATAAACCTCATAGTTTAACTTTTTATTTACCTCTGCACAAATAGCAATTACATTTAATAAGTAACAAAAGGACAGTTTTCTATGGGTAAAAAAAAAAAAAAAAGGAATAGAAGGAATTTGTTGGTATACACATCTACAAAGCAATCGGTAGGGTGGATGGGTGGGGTTGCCCAAGTTCAGGTGCAGCTGGATTCAGCAGCCCCCGTGAGGTCGCCAAGGGCTAGGGTGGCCTGCTCAACCCAGCTTGCCTGGGACTTGCTCAGTTTTAGCACAGAAATGTCCACACGCTAGGAAAGCTGTGTGCCTGGCACACCAGGACGGTCGGTCACCTTAGCAAGGGCCCAGCTTTTCTGTCTCTCTGCTGTTTTTCTCAGGGGTCAGGATTTCCGACCCAAAGGGGGCCCCTCGAGCGTCTGTGTCATCATCTCAGGCCAGGTGCCGCCACCGCTAACTTCATTACTTCAAAACAAAAATAAACAGAAACCCACCCTTACTCCAATTTTATTTGTATTTTTCACATGTTTAAGGTTTTTTGCTAAGCCTCCCCCAAATCTGTTTTGGGAAGCAGTCTATCTGTAAGTCCTAAATAAATCAACCCCTCAGTGTCCTCGCCACGGCCGTCTGGGCGAGCACAGCGTCTGCGGCAGACCCGCCGGGCTTCCTGATGGGGTGGGACCGTCAGAGCAAAGTGAATTCTTCAGCCCCGATGACCTGGTTCTCTCCTCCGGAGCGTCCGCGAGCCGAACGCTGCCAGGTCCCCTCTTCGTGCTGTGCTTGCCGGATGACCAGTGCAGTCACTTGTTTTTGTTTTAGTTCATCCACATTCGGGTTTGGGCAAGAAGATCCTTGCCAGCCCCTGGATTCTGGTTCAAGTTCTCAGACGGTGGCCCCTGCACAGTGATGCTTGTGGCCTTCGGCAGGTGCCAAGAGGAGCGAGAAACAATCCGGGGTCTGGGAGTGGAGTCAGCTTGGTCTCCCTGACTTGGGCAGGGGAAGCGCCTTCGCGGGGGCAGGACAGAGCCAGGGACGGGGGCACGGTCTGGAGCAGGACAAACCTGGGTTCGAATCTCTGCCTTTAGCTGTGTGACTGTCACAAATCACTTACTCTCTCTGGGCCAAAATCCTTTTCTCCGGGGCCACGGCTAAGTCTGCCCAGCGTACTCCTGTGCAGGTAGGTAAGAGGGGGGCCCTCGGAGTAGCCCCCCCCTCACAGCATGGGGGCCGTCAAAGCATCTCCCTTACGGCGTGGGCTGGATGGCAAGTGCAAATACCCAGACCAGCTGCTGGTGCACCGGAGGCCTGTCGGGCACAAAGCCGTGGGGTTGTGAATCCCCCTCAAAGACTGAATTCAAAGTAGAAAACTCCAAACTCACTTGAGGAGTTCCCGTCGTGGCTCATTGGTTAACGAACCCGACTAGGATCCATGAGGACACGGGTTGGATCCCTGGCCTCGCTCAGTGGGTTAAGGATCCGGCATTGCCGTGAGCTATGGTGTAGATCGCAGATGCGGCTCGGATCTGGCGTTGCTGTGGCTGTGGTGTAGGCCGGCGGCTGTAGCTCAGATCAGACCCCTAGCCCGGGAACCTCCATATGCTGCGGGTGTGGCCCTAAAAAATAAAAATAAATAAATAAACACAATTCAATTGAATAACTCACCAGCATATGTAAAACGAGGGGGGAAAAAAGCCCAGATATATCAAGGGTAGGCAAGAATGTCCAGCAAATGTGACCCTCACCTGCTCCTGGTGAGGACGGAACTTCAACCACCTTGGAACACAGTCAGGCAAAATAAACCAGAGCAAGCAATTCACATGGCCTGTGACCCAGCCATCCCGGTCCATTCTCAAGACTAAATTCAGCGGAGGCATGTGCCTCCAAAGGCAAGAATGTTCACAGCAGCATTTCCTTTCTTTTTGTTTTTAGGGCTGCACCTGTGGCATATGGAGGTTCCCAGACTAGGGACAGAATCAGAGCTGAAGCTGCCAGCCTATGCCACAGCCACAGAAATGCCAGATACAAGCCGCATCTGTGACCTACACTGCAGTTCATGGTAACACTGGATCCTTGGCCTACCAAGCGAGGCCAGGGATAGAGCTGTTATCCTCACGGATGCTAACTGGGTTCATTACCACCAAACCACAACAGGAATTCCATTTTTTTTTTTTTAGGGCCAGCATTTTCTTATTAGACAGAAACTACCAAATGCCTATCAACAGAGGAACAGACAAACAAATCTGTCATGGTCACAGAGTGGAATATTATACAGTGATGAAAAGGAACAAACTACAAATAAGCACAGTGAGACGGGTAAGCCAGGGCACTGAGGCAGAGACAGGTGTGGTTACACTGTTTCGTTTGCCTTATTTTCTAAAACAGACAAAAGAGTTTCGGGCAGTGGTTACCCTGGGGTGTGGGGGATGACTAGAAGGGGGCCTCCGGAGACCATGATGCTATTTCTTGATTTACTCCAGATGCAGAAACTGTCACTCTGCGTTCACCTTGTGACTATTCTGCACGAATATCTTTCAGTAGAAAATTAAAAATAAATGCAATCACATAATCTTGATGGAGTTTCAAGGGGTTGTGGGGACGAGGCTGACGGAAGCTCCCCATCATCCTGGCTCAGCAGAAATACAAGGAGCCTCCTCGGAAAACCTGTCCCGAAGTGGCCGGAGGCGCCACCCCAGCCCCATGGACGCTGACCGTGTTGCTGTCTCTCCTGGGGCCGCGTCCCCTGGTTGCTGGGTCGTCACGTGCTTGCCTGGCTCTGTTGGATTGTGTCCCCACCACCCGCCTTGCCCCCCGGCCCATGAGCGCCCGAGAACAGGCTCCTGTCCGCCTTCCTCTGTTTCCAGGACAGCGCCTGGCCCGGAGGCAGAGCCGAAGAAGGAGTCGGGGCAGGTGTCTGCCGCCGAGGGGACGAACCCACAGAGCAGAGTGGAAACACGCGCCTAGGGCTCACGGCCCGGGAGAGGAGAGCGCTGTTCTGACGGGTGATTTTTTTTTTTTACCTTTTTCCATGTGTGGCTCTTTATTTCCAAATCTAGCATCGGGAATAATCAGCGTCAACCAAGCAGCGGAGCGAGGCTCAAAGAACGACATGCAAGGCGAGCACGCCGCGGCCGACGGCAGGGACGGAGGTCAAGGCTGGGAGGACACGGCGCCGGGTGAACCCCCCACCCCCGCGCCACGTGCCCGGCGCTCATGGGGACAGGTGGGCAGGAGCAGAGGAGGGTCTCCGCACACACGGGCCTGGCGGTGGGTGTCACGGGCGCTGCCACCGCCGTCACGCCCGCACACGCAGGCCTCCCGCCCGCCGGACTATTTATACCCCCGGAACGTCACCAGGCCGCTGGGAAGCCAAGACCCTTGCGACGCGTCAAGGCCACGGCCACCGCCCCGTCTCGGCCCAGGGCAACCGAGAGGCCCCATTCTGCCTTATCAGCCAGCTCCTCTGAAGATAAGGAGCCTCCGCTCGGCCCCACTAATGGTATTATTTTAGGGACCACTCAGAAGGACAGGCCGGGATGGAGGCCCCCCGAAGTCATCTGTCATCCTGTCCCTCAACACGCGGAGGAAGAGCGGAACAAAGACCAGTGCTTGTTGGGGGGCGGGGGGCAGAGAGGCTCCACCGAGCAAAACATCAGCCCCCCAAAGGCGCCTGGGAAAGGAATTTGCTCGGAGCGACCCTCCTTCCCCCTCAGAGCACTGCTGGGCACCCGCCCCCCACCGGCCTAGGTGCCCTGCCGGCTGGAGGGGCCGGAGCAGAGGAGGGTGCCCGCTGCTAAAATGTCCTAGACAGAGATGCCGGACCTGGGTTCAGTTAGAAAGGCTCAGAGCTCAAATATGTCATTTCTCTGTTGGCTTTAGCAAGCGAGACCGTTTTTATTCCGCATCTCTATAACTTTATTAAGTCGGATGTGAACCATCAAGGGTCCAGGACAAGGATGTGGGCCTCTGAGCAAACTGTGGCAACGTCTCCCCTGCCCCCACCTTCACCCCCACCCCAACACACACACACACACACACACACACACACACACACACATACACACACACACACACACACACACACATTTCTCTTGGGAGTTATTTCATTTGTTACTTGGCAGCTGGCTTGCGGCATTAAATAATGACGTGTGTTTGGGATAGCACGGATCGAAGGTCAAGGTTATTGCTCCTAGCGCCCCCAGCCACCTCCTTCCCCAGAACAGGAAAAGTGAGGACGGCTGCAGGGTTTGAGGGGAGAGTCAGAGGGTTACTTTGCTGCTCCACAACACGCGTTTCTGGGTACACCTGAAGGGTAGCTCACACACGGTCCCAAAATGCCACCCAGAAGCCAAAAGCGTTGTTCAGGTCAGAGCAGACAGCAGCCCTCAGCCCTAGGCTTGATCTGAAGGGCGGGGCCTGGAGCGCTGGGGCTGAGGCTTCTCCAAGGCCCCTGGTGCCAGAGCCCTGGTCTCCTGGTTCTGGGCTCGTTAATGACGATGCAGACATTTATTCATTGAACCACGTCAGGGAAGCTCTGCCGTGTGCCAAGCCTCGGGGACACCACAGCCACCAACAGAGACAAACCCCCTGCCCTCTGGAGGGCAAAACGGAGGGGAGCCACATGAGTAACTGAAATATTCGGTTTGCCAGGCGGCCATGGGATTTATGGGAGAAAGCGAGCAGGAAAGAGGACAGAGAGGCCAGGATGGAGCTTGTCTTCACCAACAGGTGTCGGAGGAGGGCTCAGGGACAAGGGGATTTGGGGCGAAGATCTGAAGGTGCTTAGGGAACAGCCTGCGACTATCTGGAGGAGCAGCATGCCCGGCTGGGTGCGGACCCCGTGCAAAGGCCCTGAGGCAGAGGCGCAGAGCCGGGATGGAGACCAGCAAGGCGGGCGGGGAGTGGACTCTGTGAGGAGAGGGTGATGGGCTTGGGGTGCAGGAGACTTCTGAGGGCCCCCGAAGTTCCCAGAGGCCGTGAACATGTTACCCAAGGTGATGTATGTTCGTCTGTATCGACTACTTTCACTCACACGTCTGACACCAGAAGTGGGATGCGGGCAGTTTCTCCCTGCACCAGCAGGTGTCCAGATCTCTGGACACCAACTGGGTGTTCTACAATTCAGTTCTGGGAGTTCCCGTCGTGGCTCAGTGGTTAACGAATCCGACTAGGAGCCATGAGGTTGCGGGTTCGATCCCTGGCCTCGCTCAGTGGGTTAAGGATCCGGCGTTGCCGTGAGCTGTGGTGTAGGTCACAGACGCGGCTCAGATCCCACGTTGCTGTGGCTGTGGTGTAGGCCGGCAGCTACAGCTCCTGTTAGACCCCTAGCCTGGGAACCTCCATATGCCAGGGGTGTGGCCCTAGATAAGGCAGAAAGACAAAAAGAACCAAAAAACAAAAAAAAACAATTCAGTTCTGACACGGATCCCCAGAGTTAGCGCTGGTTGGGGCTCAGACACCAACTGCAAACCTCAGGTTGTCACCTGTACTTCTGACCCACGGCTTATACATCAGGGGGGTTTCCACAGCCCCCTTCTTGGGCTCGATAATTTGCCAGGACAGGTTGGAGAACTCGGGAAGGTTCTTTACTTACTTACTGGTTTGTTACAAAGGATACAGCTCAGGATCGGCCACAGGAAAGAGCTGTGCGCAGCGAGGGCCAGCGGGGAGGGGCACGCAGCTCCAGGCCTTCTCCAGCGCCGTCTCCCTGCACCTTTGCGCTCCGCCCACCTGGAAGCTCTCCAAACCAGTCCCTCGGCTCGGGGGTCGGTCCTCTGCTTAGTCAAGCACCACCTCATTAGCATAACTCAGGTAGGGATGAAAGGAGCTGGTTACGAAAAATAAAATGGTCCTAAAACTCCTGTTCTTCCCATCACTCAGGAAATTCCTTGGCTTTTAGAAGCTCCGTGCTGGGAAATGGACACAAAGACCAAATATTTATTTTTTTACTGTGTCCGGCCTTGCAAAAGGGACTTTGCAGACGCGACTAAAGATGTTGAGATGGGGCGATTTTCTGGGTTGTGTGGGTGAGCCCATTGTAAGCACAAGGGTCCCAGGAAGAGGAAGGAGGAGGGTCCACGGAGCGGATCATCGGTGCTCAAAACGCTGACCGCAGCCCAGAGCTGCTCCAATGTCTTTGCTGAACAGTGAAGGTGGCAGGGAACACACTGGACCCTCGGCTTGACACCAAAGTCCTTGTTTTGTCCATGGGGCACAGGACCGGCTACAGAAGCTCTGGGACCCAGAGCAACATGGAAACGCAGGGCCTTTTGGAGCGTAGAGCCCCGCGTGGGCAGCCAGGCCACGCACGCGTGAAGCCAGCCCCGGCCGTGGGTAGTTGGGACCGTCGTGAACACTGGCCACACCGCACGGGCGCAGCACGAATGGCGGGCCAGCCCCGGGCCTGTGCTCCCCGGAGAAGGGGGCTGGGGACCCTGCCCCACCCGGCCACCTCCTCCGCCGCCGTGTCTGAGAGCAAGTGGGTCGGAAGGACCGAGCGCCGGGGAAGGCAGCGCTGGCTTCCAGCCCCGGAGCGCTTCGCCTCTGTCCGAACAGCTGTGGCAACTCCAGGGACTCTGGAGAGTTCTGTTTTTCCTCTTCTATTTTTATTTCCTCAAATCTAAGACCAAGAGAGGCTGGTGCCAGAGTCCCGAAGGGGTCTGAGCCAGGAGGACTTGACCCTCAGGCAAAGGGAAAGCGTGTCTAGCAGAGGTCACGTGAGCGCGCTTGGACGCGATGGGCGGAGGGACAGAGGAGGCGGCCCAAGCCGAGTGCGGGGCCAGGGACCCGAGAAGGACTGGGTCCAGTGAGAGGCGGTCCATCCCGCCTTCAGATCCCCCAGCGTAGGGCTGGGCCAGGGCTGCCTCTGCGTGGCCCACCCTGGAGGGGCGGGATGCACAGCGCCCCCTGGAGGTGTGCAGTACTGCACCTGCTGCCATCGGGCAAACACCTCCCTGCGTCTTCCTCTAATGTGGGAAGGGTGGTGACGTAGCTCCCAGGCTTGTCCCGAAGATACAATGAGCTTGAGCTTAAAGCCCTTCGTGTGACTTGGGCAGGGGTCTGGCTCAGACGGAGGGTTTGGAAGCTTGCAGTGTGTTTTACAAAGATCTAGACACATCATCCCATCATCCTTCCCAAGTGTGTGACAGTAGCTGGGGTGACCAGTGACTTAAAGAATTTGGGGGCGCTCCCACTGTGGTGCAAAGGGATCAGCAGTGTCTTGGGACTGGGGCGCAGGTTCGATCCCTGGCCTGGCACAGTGCGTTAGGGATCCGGTGTTGCCACAGCTGAGGCTTAAGTCTCTACTGTGGTTTGGATCAGATCCCTGGCCTGGGGACTCCATATGCTGCAGGGTGGCCGAAAAAGGAAAGGAAGGAAGGAAGGAAGGGGAAAGAAAGAGAGGAAGGAAGGAAGAAAGAAAATTTGGGTCTTTTGGTAACAATTTGGGGTTCATGAGGGTCACAACTCAGATTGTTCGACTCCTTTGGGGGGTGGGGGGGATTCTTATTGGAAGGACCCCTCTGTCCAGCTGTAGTCACTACTATTTGGTTGTGCATCTGCCATGTGCCTGGTACCTTCCATGTACGCAGTGTTTCTAACAGCTTCTCTAGCCAGAGGTGTGGAGTGCAGGTCGGGCTCTGTGCAAGCCGAACTTCTAAGACAGCCCCCAAGATTTCTGCCTGATATGTAATTATCACTTGCAAAGGCGAAGGGGTTTTAGAGTTCCCTGGTGGCATAGCACTTAAAGATCTGGCATTATCACTGCTGTGGCTCGGGTCACTGCTGTGGTCCGGGTTTGATCCCTAGCCCAGGAATTTCCACATGCCATCGTCATGGGGGGGAGTGAGGGGATTGTACAAATATAATCAAGGTCCCTAATCGATCGACTTTGAGTTCACCAAAGGCAGATCATCCTGAATCCTTAAAAGAAGTAGGCCCGTCCACCTGCTGGCTCTGAAGAATGAGGCTGCTGTGTTAAGAGACGGCCACATGGCAAGGACTTGATGGCAGCCTCCGGGAGTTGAGAGTGACGGGTGGCTGACAACCAGCAGGAAAGGGGGAACCTCAGTCCTACAACTGCATGGAACTGAACTTGGCCCCAAACCTCAAGGGACTGGCCAGAAAACCCCCGCTGCAGGTGAAGATGCAGTCACTGATGCTTTGATGGTGCCCTCGTGAGATCCGGAGCAAAGAATCCAGCTACAGCTTGCCCAAACTTCCGATCCACAGAAGACATGAGATAATAGATGGGTGATGAGTGAAGCTACCGGGTGGATTATTGTTACGCAGTGATAGAAAGCTAATGCAGTTGGCTGTTAATCTTTAGCATCCATAAATTTCTCATAGCAATAGGATCCTGACTGCTGATTTTTGATTGTGTACATTGTCACCCAGCATAAAAGCCTCTGACTCTTAGTCTTTCCTGTGGCAAGATGTGACTGTATGACTGTATTTTTGCTAATGAGAGGTGAGTGGATATTTTGTGTCTACTCTTTGGGATGGCTGTTTAAAGGGAGCACACAGCCTGGAATATAGATATGATGGCTGGTGCCCCAGCAGCCATCTTGAACCACAAAGTGAATTGTGACGATGGAAGCCATGAATTAGAATGACATGGCAGAAAGATAAAAAGAGACTAGATTCCAAATGGCACAGTGGGGCTGCCATCTTGACCTTGGCTGACTGACCTTCCGACTTCTTTTAAATGAGCTAGACATAAACTTTTATCTTGTTTAAGCCACTGTTCTTTTGTTTTGTTCTGTTATATACTGCTGATCCCAATCCTAAATAACCAAGGTGGGCACTGTACCATTTCACCAGAGAGGAACTGAGGCCCAGAGATGGCAGGAAGTTGCACAGGGTCCCATGGCTACCTCAATGGGTTGGGCTGGAGCTGGAGCTAATCCTGGGCCCCTCTGCCCAGCACGCACTCCCCCTGAGGCATGAGAATTCACCTCTCTCTCGAATAAATATTTGTGAGAAGGCGGCACGGGTCTTTTCCTGGGGAAGTGAGTGAGTGAGCGTGCTCTCGGCCGCCTTCATGTGTGGCCTTGACCGGACACCACTTCCCATCCCGAACACCAGACGGACGGGTATGAGTGCTCCCCCCACCTCCCGCCTCTGCAGAGGAGGCCACGGGAGAGACTCAGCTGGGGCCGGAAAGATTAAAATGCCACCTCCTGCTTGAAGGCCTCCTGCGCTCCCTGGCCCACCCTCAGCTCCTCCTGTCTTAAGACGTCCTCTCCCGCTCTCGGCACTTCCCACGACCACACAGCAACGTCCTCCTGTGGCCCCCAAAGCCATCCGGTCTCCCCGCACCACCACCCCACCGACTTCACCCCTGCCCGACCCGCTCTGTCCTGGCCACGGGGGTGGGGTCCTCCTGGCTGGTCTTCCAATCTGCCCTGTGAGCCCCACATCAGGGCCTTTGCACCCGACAACCCTTTAGGCCAAAAACCTCTTCGCCTTCCCCTCAGAGCCCTTCTCTGCCCACTCTCTCCAAGAGCTTGGCCTCTGTCACCACCCTCCCCGCTCCACCCCCATTTCTTCCGAAGGCTCATCATTCCTATAAATGGCTACACTAAATGGCTCGCCCTCAGGGCCGGCTTGCCCACCAGGCACAGCAGACACCGTGCCCAGGGCCCAGGGTACTTATAGGAGCCCACAAAAAATATTTTAACATCTTTTTTTGCTTTTTTAGGGCCACACCTGCAGCATATGGAAGTTCCCAGGCCAGGGGTCGAATTGGAGCTGCCGCTGCCGGTCTGCGCCACAGCCACAGCAACGCCAGATCCCAGCGGCATCTGCGATCTACACTGCAACTCGCAGCAATGCCACTGAGTGGGACCACGGATTGAACCCGCATCCTCATGGACACTAGTCTGGTTCATAACCCGCTGAGCCACAATAGGAACTCCCTATTTTAACATCGTTTAAAAGTAGACGTAAGAAACAAAGAGGATGCAGCCTGGTTTATGCACATCCTTGTACCAATGCAGTCCTAGAATGAGATCCGCGTTACCCTGTGTGGAGGAGGGGGGCACGCAGCCATGGGGCTGTGCCCCTGGGCAGAGGCTCTGCCCTGCTCCTGCGTCTCCTGTGCCCGCAGCCTGGCACACAGGACACACAGTGAACCAGCGAGGGAGCGAATGAATGAATGAAGGCTTCTGGCCAAAGAGGAAGGCTGGGCTGTCCTCAGTCACCTTTGTTCCCGTGCAGGGCACTGCGGTGTGGTCACCCTGAGCGGTGGCCATGCTAGCTTATGGCTGGCCCACCCCTCTGTGGCTGACCCAGCCTGGCGTTCCTGCATCTGGCCCAATTGCCCCAGAGCGGCTCCAGCACGAGTGGGTGAAGAGGCAGAGCTGGTCGGGGTGTGAGGGGTGCTGGGCTGGGCTCCCACAACCCCCTTCTAGTCGTGGGACGGGGCGAGGAGCTGCTGGGCTCAGACAGCAGCACAGAGGCGGGCGGGGGGTGCTGTGCGGACCTCGGAGTTGCCTGGGATCCTCTCCTAGGTCCCCAAACTCTGAGGCAGGAAAGGGGGGCCAGGCCTCAGGGGAGGGACCTGCGGGTTGAATGATGGTCCCCCAATGTGATGTCCAGGTCCTGGTCCCTAGAACCTGTGAATGTGAACTTACTGGGAAAAAAGATCTTTGCGGGTGTAATTAGGGATCTCGAGGCGAGGGGGCCCTCTTGGATTATCTGGGTGGACCCTAGATCCAGTGACAAGTGTTCTTATATCAGTCGCGCAGAGGAAAGACATAGAAAAGTGGAGAAGCCGTGTAAAGACAGCTTCAGAAATTGGAGTGGTGTGGCCATAAGCCAAGGAAGCCGGCAGCCACCGTGGGCTGGAAGCGACATGAAAGGTTCGTCCCCCGACGCATCTGTAGGGCGTGTGCGCCCCCATCCCACCCCCGACACAGTGAGTTTGGTTACTTAGAGCCTCCAGAACTGTGAGCGCAAATGCTGCTTTACGTCACTAATTTGTGCTAGTGAAACGCACACGTGGAAGTTTGCTGAGCGGATGGCCCCAGCGGACAGCCCCAGGGCCCACCGCTACCCTCCCAGCCTCCCAGGGCCACGCATACGGTCGCCATGCAACGATCGATCGAGGCAAGCACACCGTGGGGCAAGCACACCGTGGGGCAGGCGTGCAGTCGGGCCCCCGGGGGCGGGCGGGGGCGCTAAAAGCTCAGCATCGCAGGCACAAATGGAGGCCCCCGGGCCCCTGGGAGGCAGGAGAGCCCCAGGCCCAGGATCCAGGCACGGATTCGGGGGCTGAAGAGGGTCCCGGGGAGGGTCGTTTGGAGAGTCAGGGCTGGGGGCCAGCAATCCCCACATTTCACGGGCAGACCCGGAGACTCCAAGTCAGGTGAGCCCGGGATCTAGCCCAGGCTGGGGGCTCCGAGATGCTGACTCTGAGTAAATGCCTTCACCTCTTGGCGCCCTCTCAGCACGGCCGGCGGCAACATCAGGGCAAGTGGCGGGGAGTTATGTCCCCTACACAGGTGCTCCTGAGCCAGGCTGAGGGAAGAGGCACCGATAGGGAACGCTCAGAGCAGCGCAGGGGGCGGGCAAGGTGAAGGCCAAAGATGAGGCCACAAGTGGCGTTGCAGGCACAAACACACCTGCCTACAAGGAGCCAATGGGGAAAGTGCACCTGAGAGAAATACAACTTACCCTCTTCCCCCTGAAATGTGAGGCCTTCTTAGTCTAGCTTTAACTTTCCTACTCTTGACAGAGGCAGGGGTGCAAATCAGGAGAGACCTGCAATTTTTAAAACAGCAGCTGACACTCATACCTTCCTGAGACAGACAACAGGGAGCAGTGGAGACTGTGGCAACAAAGGCGCTTTGGCTCTGGCTGGGAGCGACCACGCAGGAAGGGGGCCAGAGGTGGCCAGATCTGCCAATTGCTCAAGAGAAGCTGGGATTTGAGGGTTTTTTTTTTTTTCACCCCAATCTTCTGATTTTCAAAAACGCATTGGCAATGAACTCACTTCAAAAAATGTATAAACACCACACAGGACGGGCAAGGCACGTCGGCAGGCTGCATCTGGCCCTCTGGTTTGCGACTCGTCTCCAGCCTGGAAACAGAACAAGAGCTAGATCACGCATCGGGACAGTGACAGGAGGGTCTGGAAGTCACGGGGGCTGGAACTGGTTAGGAGCGGCTGTTTCATTTGAGGCAACGGGGAAGAGCCAGCAGCCTGGCCAAGTCATGGGCCTGGATCCTAACATTCGTCAGGTGACCTCAGTGTGCACTTCAAAGCGGAGAGGGACCCGAGATGCTGCTCCAGGCCGCGCGGCTGCGCGCTGCTCTGTGCACGGCGGGCCCCTGGCTGCCTTCGCCAGGCCCGCTGAGAGCCAGCTACGGCTCAAGCCGGGAGCCAACAGCAGCCCCCAAAATGCTGAAATAATTTGCACTGGACATTGTCGGTTGTGGGGGCCTGTGCTGCTTTAAAGTTTGGGGTGTTTACTCCCCCACCCCCACGACTGTTTTTTTTCTCTTTCTTGTGCCTCTATTTTATTGGGATGACTAAATCTTTCAACTATGTTAGCAGTAAACATGGCTAATTTACCCCCTGCCTCTTTGAAACAGCTGCTGACAGCTGCACTGTAATTCAATCAAGAACCTTTGTAGTCGAGCCTACCAAATTCACATTTGCTGTTTGCTTCCATCTCTCCTGCCCGGAGCCCCACACAGCTGCACCAAATATTGACGAGCGTCCCTTGGTCCCCGGGGCCTGGATGATAAACAGCATGTTAATGGTGGAGGCCAAGGCCAAGTTCTCGGTAGACCAGGAGGCCTCCAGTGTCCGGGCGTTGAGAGAAAAAACAACACAGACATACACAGGCCCCAAACCAGAACCAAATGTCTCCTTTTATTGCAAAGTCAAAACCCTTTTTATTTTGTCTATTTATACAGCATTTTTCTCTGAGGACTGCTCTATGCAACAGCTGAAGGTACATTGGTCTGGCCATTAATAAATAGTCTTAAATAAGAAAATAAACAGGTTGAAGGGAGGAGAGCTCATCCTCTTGGAGAGGGATTGGCGAGGGTCTAAAATGAGCTTCAGATGGACATAAATAATGTCTTTTTTTGTAACAACTATTTACATGTTTCAATGTACAGAGGATGCTAGCTAGAGGCCCGCTGGGGTGGGCATGCTGAGAAAGCTTGTATCAGGACGGAACCACACCCAGATCCCCAAAGATGGCAACAGACTAGACAAAATGTAACAAAAATTGCAACTCTTTCCAGTTGATCGGGCAGAATAAAGGCTGCAGCCCAAGCTACTGAAGAAGAAAAAAGAAAAGAAAATTCAAATCGGGGCCCCTGGTTTCCAGGGACCAGCATAATCAACTTGGAGAAGCAGGTCTCCACCGGACCAGATCCCAGGGCCACTGGCCTCACCTGGGCAACCCCGCTCTTTGGGCACAGACAGCCTGGTCGCCTCCAAGGCCCGTGTTGCCGGGGGAGGCTGGGGCGCACCACTTAGGGGACGCACCAGTTACGGCCAGAGCCACGTCAGAAACAGCACCCTGGAGTCAGGACACTTGATGAGGACGTCAGTCTCAACGTAGCTTCTGGGTCCTTGGTCTGAGAGCTGCATCGGCGTATTCTACGCCCAGCAGACCTCCCGCCGTGTCATTGTCCCCTTCCTTGGGGGCCGATTCTTTCACAGAGTCCTCCAAGAGGGGACCACGGAGGCCCTAGATGGAGCCCAGACCAAGGGATGCTGCTATCAATGACCGGTGGAAGCGCCTCGAGGGTGATGGACCGAGCTCCCACCTACCCACCCCTGTCAAGACCTAGGCTCCTCGATGCCTCTTTCAGTAGGGCTGCGTTGGCCAAAGCTCAGGACTGAGCTCAAGTTCTGCCATTTCTCCCCGGCTTCCTCCTGCAGGAGGGCTGGAAAGCTAGTTCCAAGCATCTGGCCGGTGCTTCACACGCCTCTCTTAATTTCTGCCACCACACACCCAGCCAAAGGATGGAACCTCTTTTTCCTTCAAGGTCAACACACTCCCAGCTCCAAGCAGAAAATTTCCCTCTCCCCTCCCGGCCAAATCTTGGATGCTGGGTGAGTCTCCATAAACAGTGAGCCTCGGCAAGCCTCGGAGTGAAACCGCAACGGCATGGAGAACGGGCCTCCCTGCCTCCGCCGGCCACAGCTTCTGTTTAGGAAATCGGAGTAAACCAAGAAATCGGGATAAACTGTTTAGGAAAATATATCTGTAACATCCTAACTGGTTTCATTCATTCGTTTTATTGTGACATTTATTACAGGGACTTGCGCATTCGTCTTCCTCTCTCACAGACACAACCGTGCCCCACTCCCGCCGGCCACACCCTCTTCCTCCCACCGCTGGTGGCCTGGCTGAAGGGCGCTCATAATTACCCCCGGGACGAGTCGGTGCACAGCCGAGATTTCACAGCCAATGATCGTGGCCGGGCAATTTTCCTTTATGTACACGTTCTCCTGTTCGGTTTCGCCTGCAGCAGCTTGTAGGATCTTGTCTGTAGGAGGCCCATGCGCAACTGATCAAAGCCACTTGCCTCTCAAATACCCTCACGCTCCTGCACCGTTCAAGTTGGGGAGGGGGACGGAAGGTCTCGCCAAAGGCAGTCGGCTTGGTCTGCTGGCTCCTCGCCAAGGCGGTGGGAGATGCTGGGTGGTGAGAGACCCAGGATCCAGAAAGCCGCGGTCCTGGAGGGCCTGACTTCCAGCGGGGGCTAGTGGCAGCCGCAGGCCCGGACAACCATGTTTCTGTATTTCTTTAGGATGACGTTGGAGCTGTCATCAAAGTAGAGGACGGAAATGGCATTGAGCTGAGTCGGGGCACAGCAGGGCTTGGGCACCGTCTCAGGGTTGATGAAGTGGACCTGGAACACACACCAAAACGTTGGCGTGGTGAGACCCGGGCGTCACCTCTGCTTGGCCCCCGCGCTTGTGTCGGGAGCAGCTACTGCTTGGACCAAAGCAACGGAGGCTACACTTACCTGGTGCCCCCGGTTCTAAGCTCTTGATGGATAACCAGCTCGGTTCCAGGGTTTATCCTTGGTTCACACACAGGTGGGAGCACCCACGCGTAGAGGTTTATGCAGCCTATAGCTAGGAAGTTGGTGGCCAGGTCACTCCCTGTCTTGGGGTTGCCTGTGCGCTGTAAGAAGTCAGGTGCCCTCCCTGGGCTGCACCCACTAGAAGTCAGAGGCGCTCGGACCCCAGCTCCCAACCACGACAACTAAAAATGTCTCCAGACGTTGTCAAACATCCCCCAGGAGGCAAAACCGCCCCAAGTCAAGAAGCACTGAGCTGGACCGGGGTTGGCCAACAGGCCGAACTCTACCCCTCCACCTGTTTTTATGAACAAAGTTTTATTGGCCCACAGCCACACCCATTCATCACCATAGCATCCACTACTTCGGCATGTCGACAGCAGAGGCGAAGAGAACAACGGAGACCTTTGACTCTCAAAGTCAAAAATATTTACTATCTGGCCCTTTTCAGAAAAAGGTTGCTGACCTCGGGCCAGATCTGTCCCGTCCAAGAACAATATCATGCAAATCGCACGGGTAATTTAAAATGCTCTAGGAGCCACATTTTAACAGAGGCAAAAGAAAAAAGAGGTGAAATTAATTTAAATAATACATTCGAGTCCTATATTTCAGAAATATCACTTCAACATACACTTAACATAAGAAATCATTAAGAAGAGATTTTTTTGCCTTTTGTTTTTTTGTTTTAAGTCTTCAAAACCCAGCTGCAAAACATCTTGGTTCGGACTGGCCCCATATTAGGTGCTCAAGAACCACATGTTAAAGTGGCGACAGTATTGGATGGTGCGAGTCTAGACTACACGGGACTATTCTGCCTCTTGAGGAATAAAAATAAGAGGAAAAGAACTTGGGTAAATACTTGGGTGGACATCAGCAAGCAAGGAGAAGGTCCAGAAGGTAAAAATGAAGAAAGCTGTCAGCTGGTTGCCCAGGTTTATTGCTGCGTCTTGCTCAAGGGCTTCTGAGGGCAGGGACCACACTGGTGCTATTCCTTGCATGCTTTTCCCTGCGGTGTCCCCCGTTCCCAGAGCGGGGTCTACGTGCAGTAGATGCTCAATAAACACCACTGAATAGAGGAGCCATGAAGTTCAAGGCTAGGAGGCAAAGCTATGAGCTCTGGGAGGGAATGAGCTCTCAGCCTGCCCAGTGAGAGGAAGCCCAGACGTTGGGGGACGGGGGCAGGGGGGCTATGGGCGTGGATGCTGACAGCCAGGAACAACGGCGTCCCACATGGAGACAGGGCCGCTTTGCCATGAGGCCCAGTGATCTCTGCCCATGAAACCTTTCAGAGCCCATGAAATGATTCTCATTTCTTTTAAAATTAGGAGAAAGAAGTGAACTTTGGGGTTAAAGATCATACATGAAGGTTATACAGGCACATTACCCAAATGCCATTTTTAATCTTATTTGGGGAGCAAAGGCCCATGAAAGCAAAAGTGCCCGGGGCTCCAGAAAGTCAAGCTGTGGCCATGGGCAGAGTTCTGCTGTGGGCCCAGCTCGTGGAAGCCCAGGACAGGATCTGGTGGCCTCGCCCCTGCCAGCTGCCCACACCCCAGACGGCAGCAGGCCCCACTCACCAGCGTCTGCACGATGGCGTGGTTGGTGGCGTTCATGTAGGAGTTCAGCGGGAAGGCGCACTCCCCCTCGCAGTAGTAGGCAGCGTAGCCTTCCGGCGCGATGATCCAGTCCTGCGCAAGAGAGGCGAGGCCGTGGGGGCCGCTGGGGGGGAGGGTGGGAGCGGCAGGGCTGAACCCCGCCTCCTGTGGGCCAGACTCCGAGCCCCCCACCCCCGCCCTGAGGTCAAAGGCACAGCCCACCTCCTCGCTGGCGGCTGGGGCTCCCGCAGAGGCAGGGAGGGGGGCGGGCAGAGCCGGTCGTGGTCCCGGCAGACGGCAACCCGAGGGGACGACCCCGGGGCTGGGCTGAGCCCAGAATGGACGCTTGCTCTTCATTGGAAGTGGCACATGGCGCGTGCGGGGTCGGGGGGATCAACCGCACCGTACTGGGGGGTAACACACGGGCGGTTCGCTTTAAACCAAACCTCCGGGCCTCAACTTCGCGCACCTGGGAGGCAGGTGACAGGGAGCCGACCAAGCACGGGGGGCCTGGGCCACACGAGCTGCTCGATAAAGGATGCACGTGGCAGGGTTAGCGCAGAAATGTTGTTCTGGCAAGAAAGACACCCTCGGTGACCGAAGCGCCTTTGGGGGCTTTGTTCCAGCACTAGAACGTGAGCACGGCCTGGCACTCCCTAGACCATGGCTGTTGTCGTCAGAGTGATGACAGAATCACAGGAGAGTGCCAAGCTGGCTGTGTGCACAAGCGCCCCAAGGTGAACCTGGGACCCGAGCTACCAGCTTGCCGAGGGGATGACAAAACCAGGGCCGGGCACTCAGGCTCCGTGAGGGCAGGTGCACTGCTACGCCCAAGGCTGCAGCGCCAGCGCCTAGAACAGGGCCCGGGACCTCACAGACACCCGTGAAGAGGTGCGAGACCCTATGACCTTCATACTTTTTCTAGGATTTATCCCCCATCCTTGGCCTGCTCCAGTCAAATTATTCCTTGGGGGGGCGGCTGTGGTCCTGACATAATCCTACCCCTAAAACAGATGATTGCGTTCAGGGAGAAGCACCTGACCTGAGCTGGGCCAATCAGTGCCTTCCCTGGGAATCTGGCTCTTTTTTTAGGGGGGGTTCTTTTGGGGGCCACACCCACGGCATATGAAAGCTCCCAGGCAAGGGGTCAGATTGGAGCTGCAGCTGCTGGCCTACGCCACAGCCACAGCAATGTGGGATCCGAGCCACATCTGCAACCACACCACCGCTCGTGACAATGACAGATCCTTAACCCACTGAGTGAGGCCAGGAATCGATCCTGGCCCTCATGGATACTAGTCAGGTTCATTACCACTGAGCCATGACGGGAACTCCTTCCCTGGGAATCTGAATCCCGGGAGGGGAAGGAGGGCAGGTAGGGCGGTGGGGGGAGCCCTGTCTGCGAGCAGCAGCCAGAACAGGATGGAAATGGGGTTCACGTGGGGAGTGAGGTTCAGAGCGCACAGTGTGTGGATCTCTGGTGCTAGCCTGAGTCTGAATGACGTTTCTGCTCTTGGGTTTCAAGAGGCAGCCCTGTAGCCGGAAACCTAAATCCTCTACCCTCCTTAGGACTCTTGACACTGGAGTCAGTCTTGATACTGACGTAGGTGAGAATCACGGGTTACTGCACATACGGGACGCAGCCCCACTGCCGTGGGGTGGGGGGCCCGGGGAGCCCACATCAGAGGCCCCCCCAACAGCCAGGGCAGATCCGACCGCCACCACCGCCACCTCCGCTCACCTGCCAGCCCAGGTCCCGGAAGCTGACATAGAGCTCATGCTTCTTACAGGCCTGCCGCTGGTCACTGCTGCTGTTTTCTGCATTGACGAGGAAGCCGAGGAGCAGACAGGGGAAGAGAAAAGGAAACACACCTGCATGAAAGCTTCTGCACTCTAGGGCAGCGGCGTGGGCACCATCAAACTCTGAAAGCTGGGGGGTGGCTTTCCTGACCAAAGGGCCGTTTAAGCACCTGTAGCCTCGATACTCACTCCACTCCCAGCAACCGGCCTCCGTGAGGGAGGCGCCAGTGCCGCAACCCCTCTCACGCAGTCTTAGCTCGCAGCTCTCTGGGTTCTCCCCTTGCTCTCTTGTCTGGAGGCGGACATCTGCCCGGCTTCCCCATGGGGGCCCGTCTCTAACCGGGGCCCACCACGCTGGCTGTAGGAGCCTGATCAGCGGGCCCGCCTCCCCTTGAGCTCCCCCTGAGGGGCCGGCCCCCCTCCTGAGGCTCAGGGCTCTGCCGGGGGCGGGAGGCAAGGAGACGCAGACGGGGCCTGCAACAAAGCCCCCACCACCAAGAAGGAAAGAGAGGGCCAGAGTCAGATCCCACTGACCTTCCAGAAAAACACGATGCTGAGGTTTCTCGGAGGAACGAAAATGACGCCCTGGGGTTTTCCAGAAGTATGAAGTTTGTAGGCATTTGGGGTTAGAAGCCGGGCACTTGTAAACATGCAGAAATCTGCTTCCCTCTGTCTCTCTTTCTGTGTCTGTGTCTCTCTCTGTCACCCCCCGCCCCGCCCCCTCCTACACTCTGTTGCCACAGCACAGTCTCCCTTGCACCTCAAAGCCAGGGGGACTCATTTTTTCTTAACCACAACCCATCTCTCCTCCACCTGGAACTTCCCAGAGGCCTTCTACATACTTAGAGCAGCCCCTACCCTTGGCCTGCAAGGCCCTACATGGCCCTGACTCCTGAACTGTCACCCACCAAGCTCCAGTCCCGCCAGCCTTCTTTCGGCGCCGTGAATGTGCTGCCAGGCCCGCCCTGACCTCAGGGCCTTTGCACCCGCTCTTTCTTCTGCGTGGAACGCTCCTCAGAATCTTTCTAGGTCTGGCTCCTACATCATAGTCAAGCCTTGGCTCAAATGTCACCTCTTCAAAAGGGCTCCGTGAGAGCACCGTTGGACTTCCAGAGTCTAAGGCCACCAGGGCTTGTGAAATGAACACACATTTCAAGGAGGGAGGGGCCCACGCCTGAGCTCCCGCCACTGCTCTGGCCTCCTCCCGGCCCGAGTGTCCCCAGAGGGAAAGGGACGCCACTGGGTGAGGGGCCCCAGAACTTCTCACAGGACCCCGAGGAAGGCCCGGGAGACGAGCTGGGGCTGCCTGCTCACCTGACCCGGGCTCGGCTCCCCGGCCCGGCAGCTCCGACGGCCTGGCTGACGGCCCTCCCAGGAAACTGGGGTCATCATGGCAACCCCAGCCCTTGTCAGTGACCGGTTTAGAACTCAGTCCTGGGCTCAGGAGCTCACCGGTTTAGAACTCAGTCCTGGGCTCAGGAGCTCACCGGTTTAGAACTCAGTCCTGGGCTCAGGAGCTCACCGGTTTAGAACTCAGTCCTGGGCTCAGGAGCTCACCGGTTTAGAACTCAGTCCCGGGCTCAGGAGCTCACCTCCTGTCCCTAGGAGTGCGTGTTAGTTCAGGTAAGGGCAAGGGACCCAATCTAAGGACACAGGTGGGGGCCTCTGGAAAAAGTCCCCTCGTGCCCAAGAAAAACCCATGGGAAGAGACGCTCTTCTCCTGCTCCTGGAAGAGCCACGGCAGCGGGCAGCCACAGCCTGGAGGTGAGGCCAACGTGGATGGCGAGGCTGGGATGGAAAGAAGAACGGCCCCCGCTGCCCCACACCCGGCGCCGGCTCTGTGGGCCACGCCTTCCCAGTGCTCGAAGCCGCTGGGTCTGGGCTTCCGTCACCTGCAGTCAGCCATCCCAACGGGTCCCACCTGTGAAGGTTCACCCCGGTGTGGGAGTGGGAGTAAGCCTGGGTGCAGGTTAGACCCCGAGCCCCCGAGTGGGGCTGGGTGCACAGCGCACCATTCATTCACTCAGTCATTCGCAGATATGAGCTGTTCCTGAGTGTCTGTGGGTTTGCAGACGCCGTTTTAGGCGCTGGAAGTACAAGTGTGAAAAAAAGAAAGCCCTGCCATCAAGGGGCTTAGCTTCCAGCCAGAGAGGCAGATGACGACCGGACGAGTAAACACAGATGACATTCCGTCTGCATGAGCACCGTGGGGGGACTGAGGGAGGCGAGGAGGACAGGAGGGGCATGCTGGGGACGCTCGGGGACGTGGCGCTAACCCGGGCCTTCAGAGGAAGTGAAGTGTGTGTAAGAAACAAAGGAAGGGAGGGAGGACCAGGGAGGAACCCAGGAGGGGAGGTTCCAGCAGGCGGTGGGGGTGGGCTGGAGAGGAGGGCTAGGCAGGACCAGGACAGGAGAGGCGGCTGGCAGAGGGCCGGGCGGCCGGGCGCTGGAGCCTTGCAGGCACAAGGAGGTGGAACTGGGGTCAGCGGCTGGCTGTGTGGAGGGGGCAGCTCTGCTTTGCTGGACTGAGCTCCGAGGCTGCGGGTAGGAGGGGTCGCGGAAGATGGAGCAGCAACGGGGAGTCCTGAGCCCCCCCTTCCCCACCCGGGGACCTAGCCTGAGGGCCGCGTGAGAGAAAACCAGCTCCAGGGTAGCAAGGCTGCTGGAGGGCTGGGTGGTCATAGACAGGCAAAGGTCAAGGTCAAGGGAGCCATCAGAGGAGAGCCTGAGCAGTCTCCTGGGCCATTCACTGAACCGTCTGGAAGGCACAGACACTGAGCGGACTCCATCAGTGTGACCATACCCGTGGCCCCAGGTGGCAACATCAACCCCTCAGGCCTTCTCCCCCTCCTTCTCTGGAGGGAGGTGGAAGGTGGGGGGGAGAGGGGAAGGGTCTCTCAGCCCAGGGACGCAGCATCAGGCGGCCTCAACAGGACAGAGCTCTGAGCGTGTGAGTTTGGGCCAGGGATGTGGCAAAGAAGCTGCATGTCGAGTGCCAGCATTGCTCCGAAGCTATGTGAGGGCTGAGTGAGAAGAAAGTGCCATGATTGATTAGCAATGTCTGCCGTGAGCAGAGGAAGGGCAAGTGGTGGCCTGAGTGCCACTTTTCCCAGCCCTTTCTTAAAACAAAGCCATGATATTCAGCTTAATGTCGTAACCCAAGGCCCAACAGACCAAGGCCAAGAGCAGCTCACAAAGCTAGTTGTGGGCATGTCAACATCGGGGCGGGATGGGGCAGGGGACTGGCCCTGCCGTCAGGGGCCCCAGACACCTGTCTCCTCCAGGCCTCCTTGGAACGTGGCCGCTCTGGGAGGGAGTGGTGGGAACCCCTGATTCACTCTGACGTCTTTGGAGCAGAAAGATGAGAAAAGAGAAGAAAAGATGCTCAGGAAGCAGACGCCCAGCTACCCTGCCCCTCGGGCCCTGTCCCATCCACCCTCGCAGCAGCGGGCGGGCAAGCAGGAGCCGACAGGCCGCATCCTCCACTTCCGCAAGCCGGGCCCGCACAGCTAACAAGTCAGAACCGGCGCTGACACTCAGCCCCACCCCCACGGTCATCTGGCGAGATGGCTAGGGACCAGGGAGTTGGGGCCAAACGTGGGTGGGGCAGAGGAAGTGAAACCCAGTTTCTCAATCCCCAAACCACACCGTCTGAGGAGCAGCCCAAGGCCTCTGGGGGGCGGGGGCGGCCTGCAGGCATGCTGGAGCGGCCCCCATCCCCAGAGCAGCAGGGGCGCCTGCTTGTGTGGCCAGGCGGCAGGGTTCCCAGCTCAGCACTTCAAACGGGCGGGCGTGTGTGCACACCCACACTCTCTCAGAGGGTCGGGTTTACTAAGCCTGCAGAGGGACCCAGGCACAAAACTCCCAGGGGAACTTCAAGCGGGGCCAGGGAGTAGAAATCCAGAGCAAGGAAGCAGACCTCAAGCAACGTGGAAGAGCTGCCATGTGAGGTGGTGAGAGCCCCGGCCTGGCGGGGGGATGTAAGTGGAGACTTGAGGGGGGAAACTGGGTGTCCAACGCTAAGATTCTGAGACCAGGTCCCCCTCTTCCTTAACCCGACAGACCCTGAGAACAGGAGTCTTTGCAGGGATGAAGTTTGCCAGCCCTTCCTGCTGATTGATGGGGAAAAACCTAGAATGACACGACCCTCCCTGGGCTCCCCGCCCGGCACCCCCCCATTCTCAGAGCAGCCAGAACGAGCTGCTTATCAACCCCGCCCCACATCACAGCTTGAAACTCTGCAAAGCCTTCCAAATTTGATTTGGATGAAATTCAAAACTCAGGATGTGGCTCCGAGAGGACACTGGGCCCTGCACACTCCCCAGCCCCACCCTCCCCGCCGGGCCCATCCCAGCCGCAAGGCCTCTCCCCCACCAGCTGCCGCGAAACCTCCCTCCACTGGCCTCGCACCTGCGGGCCCCACTGCCTGGAGTGCTGGTCTGCAGCCCACCCAGCCCGGCCTCGTGGCACCAGCTGGCCCCCAAGCTCTCCGCTGGGAGGTCTTCGCTGACCCACCCCCTAAAGCGTCCTCGTCGCCGTCTCCCGACTCCCTGGCCTGCTGGAGGACCCATGGCTGGGCTTTCACTGTCAAACCCCCTCCCCCAAGCGCCCGGCACAGAGGAGGCTCCCAGTACAGATGAAGGGATCCGGTTGGTTTTTAGTTTGGGGGAATCACAGGTCCCCTTTGGGTTGCCTGAAAAAGAATGGATGCACCTGCCAGAAAAGAATTTTTACAAAATCTCTGCCCACAAACTCTGGAGCCACTGCAGACCAGCCAGCAGCAGCCAGCAGGGAGCCCTGCTCTCACAAACAACCACGGCCACAGAAACCGTACTTTTTTTTTTTTCCCCTCGAGAAGAAAAATGAACAGAAGTTTTGAAATTGGCCAGGTGAGGCGAAGAAGCAGCGGACAATATAAGACGAATTTGAGGGTGGGGCCTGCTTACACCCCCCACGTCCCCTTCCACGCCTCCTGGGACCAGCCCCAGGCCTTTCCCGCTCAATGAACCCAGAGCCAGGAAGCCTTCACAAGAAAACCCAACTGCCCACATTCAGCCAATTGTTAAAATCTGCCACGAGTTTCAAATGTTTTTTCCTTGAAGAAGTAAAATGAAAAGTACAGCAAAGTCCTGAATTTCCCTTCTCCCCACTGCCCGGGCGGCAGCCTCGCACCCTCGCACCCTCGGGACGCTGGTGTGGAGTCTTTCCTCCCACGCATATTTTCATAGTTTTTCCCTTCATTTTTTATTGCTCTTGTTTTGTCTGTTTAGAAATTTACACGATTGGGGGTCTTGCTGTACTCGTGTTTTGCCACCTGCGTTTCGAAATGAATTTATGGCACCGTTTCCACGGTGAAGATGGTGAGCTCTGTGCAGGAAGGGGCTTGGGGGTTGTGCCTCCGGCTGCACTGGTTCCAGAACCATCTGTTGAGCACATGTGTGGACTTCGAGTCATGCCCTGGCTGGGGTCCCGTGCGTGGGCGGGCGGGCCCGAGCCTCCCGCCCTGGGCGTACCTGCAACGTTGGCCACCCGCAGGGCCTCCTGGTTCTTGGGCGTCTTGGAGCGGTTCTGGCTGCGCTGCTTGCCCCCCGTGGAGCGGGTGCTGCGGAGGTGGACTTCGGTGGCCTTGAAGAAGGCCACCATGAAGGGCTGCTTGTTCTGGGGCCCGTGCCGCCCGACCAGGCCCGCCAGCTTGGGGTTGATGCTCTGCCCTAGACGGGAAGCAGTCAAAGGCACAGGAGAGGCGGTTAGCGGGGAAGCGTTTCATCCGTGGAGCGGCCATTTGAGCAGAGAGCCGGGTGGCAGGGAGCCCCCTGGGTGTCAGGGGAGAGGGCGGCCCAGGCAGAGGGCGCCACAAAGGCCGGAGACGGGAGGGAGCTGGGGTCGTTCAAGGAGCAGTGGGGAGACTGACCGCCTGCTTGGGGCAGAGGGTGAGAAGGGAGGGGTGGGGGGATGAGGAGTGGGGGCACAAACAACTCAGGGTCCTGTGGGCCTCGGCAAGCCCTTTGCCCCCCCTCTTTCCTAGACTGAACAGTGACCCCCAGGTTCACGTCCACCCAGAATCTCAGGATGTGACCTTATCTGAAATGAGCACCTTTGTGATTAGCTGAAGTCACACTGAATTAGGGTGGGTCCTGATGCAATGACTGTGTCCTTAGAAGGTCACACACACACGACTGGCGTGTGTCTGTCACAAGGAGAGAGGAGACACCCTGGTTTGGGATCTCCAGCCTCCTGACTGGGAGAGAATAAAGCTCTGCCGTTTTAGGCCCCAGGACACACACTCAGCCTCTGCACGAAGTGGAACCACGGGGCGGTCAGCTAAGGAGCTGGCAACTTGCGCTGTTTGTGAAAGATCCCTCAGGGCACCCCTGGAGACTGGACTGCAGGGGTCAAGGATGGAAGTGAGACAGTCCAGGGAGAGGTGACGGGGCCTGGACCCAAGGTGGTGGGGGCAGAGGTGGCTAGAAATGGTCCGATTCTCAATGATTCGTGTGTGTGTGTGTGTATTTTTAAGGCTGTCCCCAAGGCATATGGAGGTTCCTAGGTTAGGGGTCAAATTGCAGCTGAAGCCACCGGTCTACACCACAGCCACAGCAACACAGGATCTGAGCCATGTCTGAGACCTACACCACAGCTCAGGGCAACGCCGGATCCTCAAGCCACTGAACGAGGCCAGGGGTCAAACACGAGTCCTCACGGATACTAGTCAGGTTCGTTAACCGCTGAGCCACGATGGGAACTCCTTGACGGTTCTTTTTTAAATCCATCTTTAGAATGTATTTTATTTCCAATGCCTTGTTTTGAAGTAGTTACAGATTCACAAGAAGTTACGCAAACAGGCGTGTACAGGGAAGTCCCCCGTACCCTCCAGGAGGTGGGGGGACCGAGGCGGGGTCGGGATGGGGGGAAGAACTGGGGAGAGAGGGGCAAGGGGCGAAGCAGCATGAACGAGCGGCTTCTGTCTGGGACTCCCACCGGACACCAGAAGGAAGTGGGCGGGGGGGCGGTCAGACCTGGAGCCAGACCCGCTCTGGCCAGACCCGCCTTCCTGGGCTCAGGTCCCACTTCTGCCGCTCAACGTACAGAGGCTCTGCCCAGCCAAGCTTTGCGCGTGCAAAGTGCCCAGTGAACGCCGGCTAAGGGCAGTGGTCCAGGTCGGCGTGGAGACTGGACGTGCTGACCCGGGGAGGGCGTGTAGCTGGGCAAGCGACGTGAGGGCTGAGCCCAGGTGCCCGCTCTCCGCCACCGAGAGGTCCAGGAGTGAGGCTGGCGGGGACGGATGTGGAAGGAGTTTGAAGAGGAGGAAGGGGACGCCCAGAGTAACGGGGCCCTGGGGATGCGGAGGGTGGGTGTTGGGCAGATGAAGTGGTCACCGTGCCCCGTGCTCTTCCGGTGGGTGGAGCACGGTGGGGGCTGAGAACAGGACCCGTCTCCCGCAACAATGAGCCGCTGGCCAATATATACCGCATACCGTGTCCTGGGGGGACAAGTATTCCAAAGAAAGATAAAGCAGGAGGACAAAGGATGCCCATCTCACTCACGACAAAACGGCTCAGAGAGACTGAGTAACCTGCCCAAGGACACACAGCTTGGAAGCTGCATCCGAACCCAGGTCAGGCTGTGTAACCACGACAGACTGGTGCCTGCAAGTTGCTTGGGAGGGTCAGAGGGTGGTGAAAGCAGGGCTCCCGGAGGCCCCCGGGCTCATCCGCATCTGAAACCCACTTCACCCGGGGGCCCCCCATACGGGCAGGGAGTCCCAAAACCCAGCCTTCCAGGGATCAGGTCAGCAGCAGGGGTTTGCTCTGGCTGCTCAACAGCAAATGTCGAGAAGCGCGAGCTCCCTCCCACCAGCGCTTCCCCTCAGTCCCCGCTCATGTTCACGTCGGCTTTCCCCGCATTCTTGAGCAGGGTTTCCTCGAGTTCACTCGTCTATAATTTGAACAACGATTCTATAAAAGAAACCGTTAAAGCCGAGCCCCAAGGAATTGGGTCCCCCCCGGAAGGCTTTTAGGGCAAAATAAAAATGCCTCCCTGAAAAGCTGATGTTGTTCCAGACCCAGTAAAATGCAAGCGCCGCACGCCGTCGCTGTGCTTCGGAGGGACGGCTCTGGCCATGTCGGCACAGGCGGGGCAGGGGACCCACAGCGGCAGCTGAGAAAGGGGTAGATGGGCAGAGGGCACGGGAGAGGGTCTCCCAGGCCTTAAACCCACATCTGCCGCTGACCAGCCTGTGTGGGCTGAGAGGTGGAGCTGCGGGCTGGAGCCTCCTTTTCCCCACCTGTAAAATGGGATGGGGCCACTTGTCTCACAGTGCCCTCCTTTTCTTGCTGCCCGAGCCAATTTTTATTTAGGCAGCTGTGCCTTAAACTGACTCCAGCCTGAACACGGAGGTGGAGCCCGTGGTCTAATACTCAGCAGCTAATCCTCCAGCTTCAGTGATTGGTTCAGGGATGGGCACATGACCCCGTTTAGCCAATGAATGGGGAAGAGGTATCCTGGAAGCTTCCAAGTCTGGGGTCCAGAGCAGCCCTCTCTAACCCTGGACAGGACTGAGGGAGGAGGGATGGGGAGAGTCTCGGAAACTGCCACCACCTGGCAACCACGAGTGGACCACACTCCCAATGGGGCTGACCTGGAAGCAGAGAGGAAAACAGACACGCAATCTCTAGTGGTGTCATGGAGCCACTGGATCAAACCAGTCCTGAAGCTCGATTCTCGCCCCAACCACCAAAAGGAATAAACCTCTTTGATTGTTTAGTCTGAGTTGCCATTTTAGGGTTGTTCTTGTCCCTTTTTTAGAGGCATGAGAACTAGGCAAGGTGTTGGCCAGCCGTCACGGGCCTGGCATAGAGCAGGCACTCAGAGGGCAAGAATGGATTAGCGTCATTTTATCCCCGTATATGAGAAATGATCGGGGCTTTCAAGATAAACGCTGAATGTCACAAGAGACATTCGCCTTCGACAACAAACGAGGATACGGAAATCTACAACCAAATATCACCTCACTCCCGCTACGATGGCTAAAACAGAGGCAGACAACACACAAGTATTGGTGAGGATGTGGAGAGAGCAGGACCCTCACGCGCTGCTGATGAGGTGATGAAAGTGCGGCAGATACTTTGGAAAACAGTTTGGCGATTCCGCCCAAGACTTGAACACGTGACCCTGCAGCTCCGCCCCCAGGGACATACCCAGGAGCACTGAAACCATAGGTTCACAAGCGTTCACAGCAGCGTTATAACAGCCAGAGAGTGGAAACAACCCAAATGTCCACTAGCGAAGAAAAGGATAAACAGAACGTGGCGCGTCGGCACAATGGAATATTATGCTCCATAAAAAGAAACGAAGCACGGATCCATGTTACAACGTGGATGAACTTGGAAAACATGCCACGTGAAAGAAACCAGCCACAGAACATCACGAATCGTATGATTTCATTCCCACGAAATGTCCAGAACAGGTAAATTCACAGAAACAGAAAGTAGACTAGTGGTTGCCAGGGGCCAGAGGGAGGAAGGGGAGGAGGCGAGTGCTAATGGACACCAAGTTTCTTTGGGGAGGATGGAAACGTTCTGGAATTAGATAGCGGAGTGGCTGCGCAGCAGCGCGAACGTAATAAAACCGACGAGATGGTGACGATCGTGTTACGTGAATTATATCTGGGTTTTTTTTTGGTTTTTTTTAGGGCCACACCTGTGACATCTGGAGGTTCCCAGGTTAAGGGTCCAATAGAATCTGCAGCTGCTGGCCTACACCGCAGTCACAGCAACACGCGGGATCCGAGTTGCATCTGCGACCTACACCACAGCTCAGGGCAACGCCGGACCCTCAAGCCACTGAGCGAGGCCAAGGATCGAAGATGGGTCCTCATGGATACTGGTCGGGTTCGTTACCACTGAGCCACAACAGGAACTCCGTGAATTATATCTTATTTTCTTTGAAGTACAATTAAAAAATAAACAAAAACAGGGGTAGGGATGATCCATCAGTGGAATCCTGGGGGATGGTGTTTGGTGTTTGTTAATAAATAGCAAGGATGCCTATTACAGCATCTGGAACGCGTGGGCTCTTAATGACCATTTACTAAATGAGTGACTACGTCCCGTGCCAACAGTGGATGGGGTGCTGCTCACGGCCCACCCGGCCCTCCACAGGGACCCACGGGGGAGCCGGCCTGACGTCACTTTTCAAAGAGGAACGAGGCTCCTGGATGAAGGCCTTGCCATGGGTCAGCGGTGAAGCCAGGGTGGGTTGGAAGGCAAAGGCCGAGTTCTCAGCTGTGACACCAGGGTGTCTCGGAGCTGCGAACACCCCCAGCCTCTCTCCCGGGCTGCCCCATGTGCTAAAACAGGGCTCAAGGCCCCCCAACATGGGGTGGGGACTGCACGTGAGCCCGGAGGTCCCCCTGACCCAGGACCACATCTCAAACAGCCACCTGGGGCTGGGGAGTGGACACTTTCTGCCCAGGCCGGACTTCACCTTCCTGGTAGTCAGTCCTTAAACATCGAAGATGTGACCACAGTCCTTTGGAAGAATTTGGGGATGACGGACTCTGAACTGGGTTCACCCCCTTGGCTTCTTGGGGTGGAAGCGTTATGCAAACGGTACCTGGTGTCTGCAAACAGCCAAGTGCAGAGAAAAAACGGCGTCCCCCGGCACCTGCTGCACAGAGTCCACCTGGGGCTCTGCAGGATGGGCCCACCTCCCGGCCGTCCCTGGGCACCAGGACCGGCTGCAGAATCTGCCGGGGCCGGAGCAAAAAGCAAGCGCGGGGCTTCTTGACAAAAAGTTAGTAAGAGCTGCAAGACGGTGACAGCAAAGCATCAAGCCAAGCGCGGGGTCCTAAGTACAGGGTCCCGGGTGGGTCACACACCTGTGAAGCCAGCCCGTCATGCGCGTACAGACACACAGGAGCACGCGTGCGCGGTTCCTCACGCTCCCTAACAAGGACGGTTCTGTCCTTGTTTCACACACGCCCGGCCGGGGACACCCTTCCTCGTCAAGGAAGCATGTCGACCTCATCGCTGTGGCTGCAGAGGAGCCTCGCATCTGGAAGTTCTTTGCCTCACCCTCTTCTGTCCCGGGCTTGAGCAGCTGGTTGGCTTTTTCATCTATTAGTTCAGTCAACAACTGTCTAGGGAGCGCCCACTGTGTGCAGGTGCTGTGCTAGGTGCGGGCACAGGCGTGCACAGGAGCCGGCCAGAGAGGGACAGGTGCCCTGGGACAAGGGGGACCAGTCAGGGCTGGTCACTTGGGGCCTCGGTGGGGGGCTTCGGATCACGTTCTGGGTGTGACAGCAGCCCCTGGAGGGTCTGGCACGAGATGTGGTGAGAACGCTTGGTGACAGGCCCACGGGGGCTGGTGTGGGGGGCATGGAGCGGGGAGAGAGGGACTGAGCTGGGGGGGGTGTCCACCAGCGAGCCCCTCCCACCGCGCCCTCCTCGGGGGCCCCCATGGCGCTCGGGGCGGCCTCCCTGGGCCCTGTACACAGGCCCTCCCCCTCCTAAAGCTCAGCACCGCAGGGCAGGGACGGTCCCCGCCCCCGCCGGCCCTGCACGGGAGAGCGTGCCGAAACCGGGCCCGAGCCTCTCGCCAGGCAAGCAATGGCAAACACAGCCGGCTTCTCCCCCGAGGAACTGGGCCGATGCTTCTCTGGGGCCCTCGTGGGCCCTCGAGGCCGCCTTGGCGCAGGGGGTTGTGTGGCAGCATGTCCCTGGCTGCACCCAAAATGCAACCCGCAAAGCCTCCAGAGCTTTCCAGATGTCCCCTGGGAGGCAAAACCACCCAGGTCAACAGCCAGTCGTCACACACACCCTCCCTAAAGTAAGCCCGTGTCTAGGCAGACACGCAGAGTAAGTCACTGCGGTCAGGTTTTTCACCGCAAAAAAACCCGGGACGACATGATGCTTTATTAAGACAGGATCAGTAATTAAGAGGGCACAGCCTGAAAGCCACCGAAACAATTTCTTCATCTATTTACAGATATTTCTGGGCCACCTGCCCCGAATCCAGCATCACTCTTCACCCTTGGGGTTCTGATGGGAACAAGACAGATCCGGGCAGCGAGGGAAAGAACATGACACCGCGTGATCCCACAGGGGAGAAAAGAAATCTGAAGCATCTACAACATATGTGGCTACGTACACACATAAAGTTTACTTTCGTTTTAATACGCCCCACAAAGGGCAGAGAAAGGTTAGAGTGAGGGAGCGGACTGGGCTGGCTGGGGGAGGAATTCCTTTCTGCTTTACGATGCTATGCTCTATAGGCTTTACTTAACACTTGCAAGTATTTGTTTTGATTATTTGCGTCTCAGCATCCAGGGCAGGCAGCACTGAATAGGGAGCCGGGCCAAGTCTCAGGCAGAAGGACTGAGGTGGGGGAATTCATGAATCAAGGCAGGAAGAAGAGACAGATGTAGTATTTTAACCCAAGTCGGTATTTTTGGGAAAGCCGAAAAAGATTTATATTCTAGACAAGGGTGGATAGGTTAAAAAGAAAAACTCTGAAGATTTGTGCAAGGATGGGGTTGTCAGATTTCTGCAAACAAAAATACAGGATGCCTGGTTAAATCCGAATTTCAGATAAATGAACAGTGTTCTCAATACGTGGGAATACGTAGATCAGTGATTCTTGGCTGTTGATCTGTATTTTATCTGCTAGGCAGTGCTGCTAAGAGGCCCTTCCCGACAGAAGAGCAGAACCGGCCGCCGGCCTCCGGCCCAGCCAACAGGCAGGTAATGACTTGGCTCACTTCTTCGAAGAACTCATGGCCGCCTCTCTGCGGAGTGTTTTGCATCTGTTTCTGTTTTTTTGGCTTTTCTTAAATTTTAGTTTTCAAATTAACGTAGAGTAAGACCGACCTTTTTTCTGTGCACAGACCTGTCGGTTTTGGTGCGTGCGCGGGCCGATGTGGAGAGAGCGGCCCCCGTCCCCAGAGCTCCCTCCTGCTGCTTTATCTCAGGGCCTCTGGGTGAGCCTGGGCGAGATGTTTTCCGTTTTCACACCCTAGGCCAGGGTGCTATCGGCATCGAGTGCGTGGCGGCCAGAGATGCTGCTGAACGCTCCGGGGCGCCGGGCCGGGCACCTCCCCGGAACGCCCGGGCGCCGAGGCGGAGGCCTTGCCTTCTAGCTTCGCCTTCGCTGCCCGGCCTCCGGCCCCTTCTCGTCCCTACAGCTCGGCATTTCCTAGAATTTTCATGGGAAGGCGCTCCCGGTCTTTGGCATCGTCTTGGGTCCTCTTTGTGGGTCTTTAAGATTCACACGTGCTGCCGCGTGTTTCACGGTCCATTCCTCCTGCACGTTCCCCGGTGTGGAGGCGCGAAGTCTGGGGACCCATCCGGCTGCAGGAGGACATCTGGGTGGCCTCTGGCTGGCCGAGCGTGAACATCACGAGACACACTCGGGTGCAGGTTTTCACGCGCTCCTTGATCTCACTTCTGGGATGTGAAGCAGAAGTGAACCCCTCGTGCTGCGTGTCTCCGCGCACTCGGGGTCCGCCTGTGCCAGAGTCCGCACGCCTGGCCTCCGAAGGGGCCAGGGAAGCGGGTCAGCCCCTCTCGTTCCCCATCCGAATAGAGGCCCCGTCCTACGCACGTTCACTGAGGCCGACACTGCCACCATGCAGCCCTCCATGCCTTGATCCCTTCCACCCGAGCAGGCTGCCAATCAGATCCTTCCCAGCCTCACGAGCCACCCCTTCCAGGATGGGTGCTGCAGGACCTCCCTAAAGAGGCAGAGGAGACCCTCTTTCATACAGCCCACCCGCTCCCCTCCTCCGGGCCAGGCACGGGGGCCGCCGGCCTGCCAGCGGCGGGGAGCCTCAGGACACTGCCGGCACACCCATGGCTGGGGCCGGGGCGAGGTAGGGGAGTCTTAACTGCTGCTGATGCTCCAGCCCAGGGGCTGGCAAACTACAGCCCGCGGGCCAAATCCAGCCCACTGCTGGTTTTTGCCGATAAAGCTTGACTGGAGCTCAGCCTTGCGCTTCTGTGCGTCTCCACTACCGATACGATGGCCGAGCTGAGAAACTTGACAGACAGAGTCTGACCCACGAAGCCCAAAACATTTACTATCCAGCACGTCACAAAAAAGGCTTGCTGACCCCTGCTCTAACCAACACCAGATCCACTTCCTTCCAGACTTGTAAAGAAAACCATAAATGCCCCTCTGAGATAAGACACACTTTAATGTCTTTTTTTTTTTTTTTTTTTTTTGCTTTTTAGGGCTGCACCTGCAGCACATGGAAGTTCCCAGGCTAGGGGTTGAACTGGAGCTGCAGCTGCCAGCCTACACCACAGCCACAGCAACATGGGATCCAAGCCATGTCTGCGACTTACACCACAGCTCCTGGCAACACCAGATCTCCAACCCACTGAGCAAGGCCAGGGATTGAACCCACACCCTCACGGATACTAGTCGGGTTGGTTTCCACTGAGCCCCGATGGGAGCTGCCTTCTGTCTATTATTAATGAACTGTTCCTGGCAGAGCTGGTTCTGCCCGTTGCTGGCGCACAGCAGAGATGAGGAACGGGCATCACTGAGTGTTTGCTCTGCCCCACAGGCGGAACTGCTGACCCCACGCTGACAGGGAGTGGCCTCCAGGCCACAGAACCTGGGCTGGGTCAAGGTGGAAGGACGCAGGAAGGAGAGCTTGTCTGGTGTGGACAATCTACGCGGCCTCCCAGGGAGGGAGGGATCCACCAAGGCTCGGAGGGGAGGTCGTTCCAAGAGGCGAGCCGGGTGGGCAGTGGTGTGGATGCAGGACTCGGGGAGCTGAGCCAAGGACAGAGACGAGCCGGCGCATCAGGCCACCGCTGGCCGGCCCCGGGGAGCATGAGCAGACACCGCACGCCGGCCCAGAAGAGGCCTGGAGGCAGGCAGGGAGCACAGGGGGGCCCTCAGGAGAGGAGGGACACGGCGTGCCCACGGGGCTGGGGGTGCATCTTGGTGCCTTGCCTTGCGGCTTCTCTGTTTTCCAGGCCTAGAGCCATCAGGCGCCCCCCGGAGGCCCAGAGCATAAGAATGTTCCTCCTTAACTGTGCGAAACACATTAATTCCAGACACTTCTCTCGATGGACCAAGGCCTAAGTGGCAAGCGAGAACGCTGTTAACGCTTGTGACATCTGCCTGGCCCAGTTACCCACAGCCGTCCTGGCCATCGCTGCCCGCCGGCCCTGGAAGGACCCATCCCAGCCTCTGGGTCACCGAGTCCTCTTCGTCACTCTCTTGCTCTGGCTTCTGGACACACAGGATGTGAGGCAATGGCAGAGGCTGAAGGCACCTGGGAGCCAGCTGCGCCGAGGGTGGGACCGCTCGCCGGGCTCGGCTTTACGGGCTTTGTCTCCGAAGGCTCTGTGGGCGAAGCTCACTCCTGGGTCCTGTCCCCAGCTGCCTCGGCCGGCGTCACACTTGTGCAGCATCCGCCCTCGGTCCTTTAAATGCCTTGCAATCCCGTTTGATCCCATCCGGGACGCCCGAGGACTCGGATGAGCGCTCTCAATCCCCAGGAGAGAAGCCCAAGGCCCTCTTCGTGCACAGATGTCCAGGGCGTGCCTGCCTCTGACTTTGGGAGGCAGAGGCGGGTGGGGGGTCGGGGAGGGGCCGGCCTGGCCCCGGAGCTCCGCGGTGGATGTGGAGCAGCAGCTGGAGGCCCCCAGGGAGGGCGTGTGAGGGGGCGGGGAGGCCCCCTACGTGGTCTTCTTGGATCGGGGAGGCGGGGCTGATGGGAGCTCCCTCTGGAGCCTCCCAGGGGACAAGGGCGAGGGGGACCCTGCAAACCTGGACAAGGGGATAGAGTCCTGGTCTTGGGAACAAATGACTCGGTGCTTCCACGTCTGCAAAGGCGAGCGTCTCCAGGCCAAAGCAGCCTTCCCTTCCCCGCGGCTCCGGGAGGGAAAGCGGCCCCGGGAACCGTGTGCCCCCCCGGGGGGCTGGCCTCGGAGCTCAGAACCACCCTGCACGGCCTCATCTCTGCCCTTCAGCACATGGTCCCCTCTTCCTGCGAGAATGTGAACAACACGACAGCCGAGGCCTGGCCCTGTGCAGGCTGTGACCCCCAGTGCCTACGACCGTCCCTGGCACGTCGTAGCTCTGCACAAATGTTTGCTGAGCGAGTAGATGTGCTCTCAATGCGGGCAAAATGGCTCTGGAGGGTAGGAGGCTGGCTCTGACCGACGGCCAGGCTCTGGGGACGGGGAGGGCTTGGCGTTGCTCCCCAGGCTGGGATGAGGGCCCCGCGCCAACCTATCCTCAGGCACAGTGCCCAGGCCATGCATGGTGCTTTCAGGGGCCCAGGAAACATTTCAATGTCTTTTGAAATCAGAAGACAAAGCATGAACTTTTTAGAGTTGGGGAAAATGTCTTAATATTTAATCCCATCAAGGTTACATTCATTGCTATACCAAGATGGTCATAAACCTAATTTTTAATGTTTTTGAATGAAGGGAGGACCCGTGACCACGTCTGTAGTGCTGGCTCCTCCGGGTGGTCCTGGGGGAAGCTCCCTGTCTTCTGGGTCCCCTTTCAAACTCTCCCCAGGAACAGGGATGTGGAGAGGGAACCAGGAGGCTGCAGGGTCCCGGGCTCTCGGCCCCCAGCAGGGGCTTGTCAGTTACACGCTGTCCCTGGGGCTGGTGCCTGGGGACCACTTTCCCGAAAGGCTCTCCGTCAAGAGCAACGGTGGGGGCAGGATCCGCGGCGAAGCCCGGGCTCACCCTGGGAGCCGAGTAACTCCGGCCAGGTTGCTGGGCCTGCGTCTCCTCCTCCGTAAGGTGCTGGGGTAACAAACACGCGGCCCGGGCAGGGTCGCTGTGAGGGTCAAACACAGCGACGGCAACAACAATACCTAACACTCAGAGCACGGACAGGGTGCCGGCCCAGGACTCAGTGCTTTGCATGAATTCACTTTTCCTCCTCCCCGGCAGCCGTAACTGTGGCCGAGGAACAGATGAAGGGACCAGGCAGCAAGAGGCCGGACCACCTGCCCAAGGTCACAGGAGGCTGCCCCAAGGAACAGCGGGCTATTGGGCACTGGAGTTCACTTGCGGCCCCGCCCGGGAGCCTGAGCTCAGGGCCTGGTCTGCCGTGAGGGCCCAGCTCTCACCAGCACCTGCACAGCCCCCAGCCAGCTGGCGAGCCCTCCACGCTAGCGTCAGGGTCCCCTCCGCTCAGGGTGCCTCTTTTCCCCTCTCCTATCACCCCGGGGAGGGGACCAGGCTGCCTCTTGTCTTCCCTACCAGACACGGCCAGCAGGTGCCAGCCCTCCTCCCCGCAGCGCCCTGTCCTGGCTCCTGATGGGCCCCAGGTACCAGGGGAGTTTGTGGGCCTCTCCCTGAACGGGCTTGCTGGTGGCGGGGACCCCAGCTGCACCCCCTTTGCGAGGTGACGAACAGGAGGGCAGCAGCTAGAGGAAGAGGGAACAGACGCTCGCTTCCTGGGTTTTCTCAGGTGGCTTTTGGAGACCCCTGACCCGAACCGGGGCTCACCCCCCCTACAACAAGCACCAGGAAAGAAGGCCGTGGGGTCTGTGCCTCACCAGGAGGGAAGCGAGCACCCCGTACTCCCGTCACCAACATGCCCGTTGTTGGGTGAGCAAACCAAGGCTGGAGAGATGCCGTGACTGCATATCCTGGCAGCCGCCCAAGGGCTGCAAGATGCTGCACCCCTGACTCGGTGCCCTGTCTCCTCCCCTGCCGGACGGACACCTGGGAGGGGGCATGGGTGCCAGGCGTGGAACACGTCCCCAGGTGCTGGCAGAGGCAGCGAAGCTCACTGAGTTTATGTTGATGCCGGTAGGTGCTCCCAGGGCAGAGCCCTGGCTGTCTGTGCAGGCAACACGGGGCTGGCGCACAAGGCATTCGCACCAGCCTGCCCACCAAAGGGACCCCAGGACCCTCGGGCTCCCCAGCAGGCCCCGCTGGTCTTTAACCTACGCAGGCATCCAACCCGAAAAGGTTTACACTGAATGGGGCTTATACACCGGGTACCCCGAGCCTGGGGCAAGACCTTGCCAGGGTGTTGTCACTAGGCCAGACCCCAAGGTACCAAGGAGCTCGTGAGAAAAGGCAGATTCCTGGGCCCATCGTCAGGGACTCGCCATCAGTGGGCCCGGGGGTGGAGCCCGGGAATCTGGATGTTCCACATGCCCAGGGGCTTCTGACGGACGTGGGGATGCTGGTGACGGGAATGAGTCAATGCAGAAAGCACTTACTGTGCGCGCAGCAGTGACCGCATGTTAAGCAGTTAAGCCCTTCACTTGCATGAGCTCATCTAATCCTTTGCAACCACCCTGCGAGGTGGAAAGGATTATTAACTCCATTTTCCAGGTGAAGGACATGAAGGGGCTCGCCCCGGCTCAGGTGCAGAAAGAGCAGAGCTGGGATTTGAACAAAGACGCGTGGAACGATTCTACTACCAAATAAGTTTGGAGTTCTTCTAATGCTGCGTACCCTATCAGGAGACTGACAACGGACACCGGCAAAATAAAGGCTCTGACAAGTCCTGCAGGGAAACCTACTTAGTTCATCCAACCTAGCATTTCTTGCACTTAACTGATCCTGAACCCATCCCGTTTCCTCATGGAACACAGTTTGAGAAATTCTGGTATAGGTCAGGGGTTGCAAACGTTTTCCTGTAAACAGTACTTCTGAAAATAATATTTTTGGCTTTTGCGGCCGTAGCATCTCTGTTAGAAAAACTCTACTCTGCTGTTACGGTACAAAAGCAGGCCCGGGTGATCCATAAACCCATAAGTGTGACTGTGTACTAATAAAACTTTATTTATGGACACCAAAATGTGAATTTCATATGATTTTATGTCACAAAATATTCTTTTTTTTTAATTTTTAAATTTAAATTTGAAAAAATTTTCTCAACCATTTAAAAATGTGAAAACTCGGGAATTCCCATCATGGCTCAGCGGAAACAAATCTGACTAGTATCCATGAGGATGCAGGTTTGGTCCCCGGCCTCGCTCAGTGGGTTAAGTATTTGGCGTCGCTGTGGCTGTGGTGCAGGCCGGCAGCTGTAGCTCCAATTTGATTCCTAGCCCGGGAACTTCCATATGCCGTGAGTGTGGCCCTAAAAAGCAAAAATAAAATAAAATAAAATGGAGAAAAAGATCAACACCCTATGTGAACAATGGGCAGAGGAGATGGGCTGAGGCACAAGGGGCAGGAAACAGGACAGACGAGAAAGGGCCCAGCCTTGCACGGAGGAGAGAAAAGCAAAGCAAAACTACAAGAAGACCTCATGTGTCCTCCGTCAGATGAGCAAAGACAGCTAAGTTTGCGAGCTTGTGCTGATGAGGAAGGGGACGTAGGTGCTCAGGTGCTGCCGGCGCAGATGCAAAAGGAAGGACCTCTCAGGAGGGTAAACTGACAATAGTAATCCAAACCACAGGCAGACAACGTCACTTTCCGAAACCGTTCCTTGAACTACGTCCACTCAAGGACGCGTGCACTGAGGTTTTCCACTGCAGCCCTAAGAGCGGAAGATCCGAAAACACCTACACGTCCACCCCACAGGGACTGGATAAGTCACTTTGGGTGGCAGTAACCATAGCAACAACAACAACAACACAACAACAGCTCTCATCGAGGACGTGTGTATTATGAGCCAGGTCCTGATCTCAGCCCCCACTCCTCAAAGCTTGGGGACCGGCAGCCTCTGCGTCACTTGAGGGCTGTTGGGGCCGCAGCCGCCCCTCCGCCCCAGACCTGCTGCATCAGAATCTGCAATGTGATAAGAAGCTTATTCCTTGGTAACTTGGTGCCGTGTTTTTTAAATCTTCTTCTGTTAATCTCAGAACAACCCAGTGGCCCAGGCCCTCCTGTTACCTGAGCGCTGGAGGGGTGGAGCCGAGCATCTGGACCTTAGGGAAGTTGTCCAAAGTCACGCAGTGAGCGAGCTGCAGAGCTCCATTCTCCCCAGATGGATGCAAGTATACAACAGCCTTCGAAGCAGCTCCATTTTTTTTTTGGCTGTACCCATGGCACGTGGAAGTTCCTGGCCAGGGATCAAACCCATGTCATAGCAGCGATCTGAGCCACTGCGGTGACAACACCGGATCCTTAACCCACTGCACCACAAGGGAACTCCAACAAGGAAGCTCTTTCACAGATGGAAAGGTCCCACCTCCGAGATATGTTGTCAGGTGAAAAAAGCAAAGCGCAGAACACTGTGTATAAACTAGGCCAGGATTTGGGGGGAGAGAAAAAAAGGGAAGCAGAACCTATATGTAATTGCTTGAAGAAGGCACCTCTGGAAAGAAAGCTACCCCAAAGCATGGAAAGAGCTGCCTCTGGAAGGTGGAACTCAGCAGTTGGGGGAAGGAGTCAGGGGGAAACTATTCGCTGCTACACCCCCCTGGAACTTTCAGGTTTTGAGCCAGAGGCAGGTACTACGTACTCTCTATTTTTTTTAAACTGGTGCAGAGAAGAAGCTACACACCCTAAACCATGCCCACTTAGGAAGAAGTACACTTTGGGAAGGAGAAATTGGCATGGCCGGGGCCACCCCAGTCCCCACTCGCCTTCCCACCTGCCCTTCTCTGAGAAGATGGGTGTGGGGTGGAAGGTGAGGGTGTGGGGCGCACAGTGGGCTCTCCAAGCGTGTGGGGCTCAGCGCCACACCCCGGCTCTGGGAAGCGGTAATGCCTTTGCACCAGGGCAGTGGTCCTTAACTGGGGCAAAATTTCTTTTTTTTTTTTTTGCTTTTTAGGGTCGCACCTGCAGCACACGGAGGTTCCCAGGTTAGGGGTCCAATTGGAGCTACAGCTGCCGGCCTACGCCACAGTCACAGCAATGCGGGATCCAAGCCACGTCCGTGGCCTACACCACAGCTCTTGGCAACAGCAGATCCTTAATCCAATGAGCAAGGCCAGGGACTGAACCCGCAACCTCCTGGTTCCTAGTTGGATCCGTTTCCGCTGCGCCATGACGGGAACTCCATTTAACTGGGGCAGGTTTGCGCTGCAGGGGACACCTGGCAACATCTGGAGACATTTCTGGGCTGTCATAGGGAGAGATGCTACTGGCCTCTAGTGGGTGGAGGTCAGGGGTCCTGTTAAAGACGCTACAATGCCTAGGACACCCCAGAATGTCCTATGCCCTGAGTGCGAGGAGCATGTGTCAGCCCATCTCAGACGTTTCTGTTCGGGTGTCACTGGGGGCTCAGTGAAAGTGCGCGTTTGAAGCAGCAGGCCCGGCATGGCCAAAAGGCCTGCATTTCTAACAGGGAGGCCCCCAGAGCTGGCGCGGGACCACACTTTAGGCAGCGGGGCCTTCCCCAGTCCAGCTCCTGCCCACTGTGTCATCATCTTATGCAAAAAGGTGTAGGGACTGGTTTCCGTTTGGGATCAAGAGGCTGGACTTGACTGAGGAGGCGGAGGAAGGCTGCCCTTGACGGGAGTGATCACGCGTGCTGCTGCCGTTCCACCTCAAGTTCATGGTCGTGGACTGCACGGGCGCGAGCTGGGGTGGCGGCGGGCGGGGACTTACCATCCAGAGTCTCCACCGAGAGCTGCAGGCCCAGGTTGTGCCGTGGGTTGACCACCCAGTGGTTGCTGGTGGCCGTGATGTCGAACACCAGCCAGCCCTCCTCCGAGGCCCAGAGGGTGCGGCTGTCAAGCAGGAAGAGGTCCGACTCCCTGCAAGAGAGGAGAGAGAGGCGGGCTCCAGGTCAGCAGGTCGTGGGTCAGTCACCGGACTAGCCAGCCCGCCACAGCGACAGACAGGAGGACCTCGTGAGGTGGCCTGCCAGTCCCCCAAAGGTGGGTTCATCGGGCCGGGATCCAGCCGTGGAGACCTCCGAGGTCGGGAGAGGCCGTGCCGGAGACGGAGCTGCTATGAGACAAATGCGTCCTGCAAATTTGTCGGCGGGGTGCCCATGGGACGGGTACAGACGGCAGGAATTACACGGCCTCCACGGCCGGCAGTCTCCTGGCAGAGTCCACGTGCGCTGGCTGATTCGTCTCTTGCCGGCCACCGTCCCGAGTGTTCCACACACATCGTCTCATTCCATCCTCACCGGTCTGAGTTGTGGGGACACTGTCACCTCCAGGGCATCCACGGGAAAACCGTGACTTGCCCAAGGTCAGTCAGCCAGGATGCTAGCCTGAGGCTGCGCTGAGCGCCAGTACAGATGCTCATTTCCACACGATGCAACTTCATGAGCCCACCGAGCATCAGGACTGACCTTATCAACAGAGGGAATCCTTTAATTCTCTCCTCCTCAGATCTGTACCAAAAGTGGATAAAATCACAGCTGACCTTGTAGCGGATGGAAGATGGATGGAAGATGGATGGATGGATTTTTACATTCCTAGATAGCAGAATGCTAGTATATAAGCTATCATAACATCTCTTTTGCACTTTTAATTATAAGGATTCAAAGTTAAAAAAATTTTTTCGGTCTTTGTAGGGATGCACCTTGGCACATGGAAGTTCCCAGGCTAGGGGTCAAATCGGAGCTGCAGCCACTGGCCTATGCCACGACCACAGCAACGTGGGATCCAAGCCTAGTCTGCAAACAACACCACAGTTTGTAGCAACGTCGGATCCTTAACCCACTGAGCGAGGCCAGGGATGGAATCCACGTCCTCATGGATACTACTTGGGTTCGTTGCCTCTGAGCCATGATGGGAACTCCTTGAAGTTTAAATATTTTGAGTCCTTCAGTGGTCAATTAGGATAGCTAAACTCCCGCGCTGTACCAGGCAGTGAGGTACAGCGATGAACAGCGCCCATCTAGCCCCTGCCCCGGGGTACTGTCAGCATCTGTCATACCCGGAGGGACCTAATCTTCCTGGGAATTAAGGATTTCCTCCGCTCATACATTATCAGGTCAGCAACTATTTACTGAGCACTAACCATGTGCCGGGCCCTGGGTTGAAATGCCTGACAGATCGTGTCACTGAGTCCTTGCCTGGTAAGGTGGGTAATATGAATTGCACCACTGTGCAGACTGCAAAACTGAGGCTCAGAAAGGCAAGGCTGTCTGCCTGGGGTGACACCGCGAGGACACAGCTAAGGCAGGACTGGAACCCAACCAGGCCACCTGAAAGGCTGGCAGCCATTCAGTGAGACAGGTCTTCTGGACACCACCTTTGTTCAGGTGTAGTTATCCTTTCAGAGCCTTTAGAAACCAGACTCCCTGTAACGTAACCCACTAAGCCACCGGCTGAAGCGAGCAGCAGGTACCCCCTTTAGATGGGGCAACCATCTCCCTCCCGACCGCATCCCCGACTCTCCCTCCCAACACCAGCACCAAACATCCCCATTAATCTTTCCTGTGTGGCAGGTTTAGGGGGTCTGTCAAATTATAACTCCGTTGCCTGCCGTAACACATTAGACATTTATGGACCACACTAATACGTTCAAGATTCAGAGACGTATGCAGAAAACAAATCAGTAATGTTAGCCAATGTCTCAAATTTACTTTAACTCAGAACCCAGTGGAAACGGACTGGCTGAATAATAGTTCACCCAGAGAAGTGTACGCAAGGCGGAGAACTGGGCTGAGAAGCAGGGGCCAAGGCAGGTTCAAGGGTACAGGGCTGTCTCCTCAAGGTACGGTCGTCAAAGGAATGAACTTGAGCTGCGTTTCCCTCTTTGACGCCCTCCATCCAAAAGTCTGAGAGCAGAGGATCGAGTTGGCCCCGTCAGGTCCATGCCACAGGAGGGCAGGGCACCCCAGGGTGACAGCACCGGCAGGAGCACAGAGGGAACAGAGATTACACCCCGCCCCCCGCTCCCCCAGATCCCACTGTCTAAGGGATACTCAGTGACCGCTGGAACCCAGGCCAGAAAATGCTGAGTCACTGTGCCAGGCGTACGAGTGAGATTCCGCCGCTGATGTGATGTGAACAAAACGTGGCCATAGGACGAGACAGCACAACCGCCTCCTCGCCGGCCACACGGAAGTCCCCTCGGACGGCAGGACCCTCCCCGCCTCCGTAATACAGGGATCAGAGGAGCAAGGACGCCTTTTCAGAGCCACAGAACATTCTGAGGATGTGGAGTTTGACTTTCGTGGTCAAACTGGATTGAAATAACGAGGTTCGTGACCCCTTTACTCGCATTTCCTCCCAGTGCCTTTTCAGAGGTAGTTTCAGAACTGACTTGGGCGGGGGGTGGGGGTGGGGGGGTGGGGGGGTGGCGTCCACACAGATTTGAAACTTACAATTCGGCTCCCTTCCTCTCCAATTTGCCTTGGTGGCTTCCTGGCTATGGGGAGTGACCAAGACTCGATGAGCCTGTTAGTGGGTCTCAACAATTATCAGATGAGAGAAGAAAGACCACTCCGAGTCAAAGAAACCCCCTCACCCCCTTAGGCTCCCTGGGCCCCGGGGGCGACATCCAGATCACAGCACAGAAGTCACAAAACTGGGTGGTGGTGGCTTTGCCGGAAAATTGTGATTTGCAGGAAAATGTGACCAGATATCCAGAGAAGCCCTGCCGGACGGCAAAACAAGGAACAGTAACTTCGGGAATGGCACTGGGCCTTTGAAGAGTGAACACCTTGCCAAGCGACGCTCCACGTCCGCTCACTGCACCTGGGACGCCAGGGCCGGGGTTACAGGCGAGCACTGACTCGCTGTCAATCAACACGCAGGCAGGGACTCCGCTCCCCAGTCCTTGCTGGCGCTCCGTCCCAGGCTTGCTGGGAAGAGCCGAACCCGTGTGGAAGGTACGGGGACAGGAAAGCCCTGTTGAGGCGGGAATGGGAGTCGCTTTGCCTTGGGACTAAAAGCCCAGCCCGGGGTGGGCCGCGGGAACGGGCCGGCGGGGAAACTGCTCAGCAGCCGGGACCAGGCGCCAGCTGGGAGCGTGGGACCTCGTCCCTGCTGCCTCGGGCATCTTGGGAGTGTAAGAGCGCAAGGGTCCTCACAGCCGAGACGGACGACACGCCCTCAGGGACATCTGTACTGAACTTGATCCTGCCGGCCTCCCTGACCCCGCCCAGGTGACAGCAGTGGCGGAACGGATCGGGGTGGGGGCTCCAGGGACCTTGGTGCATTCTCTCCCCCTCCCCTCTGCTGGAAATCTAGGTGCTTTCCATGAACCAGTTCCCCGATCTCCCCAACAGTCGGGTTATTGTTCCCATTTTATAGGTGAGGAAGGGGAGGTTCAGGAATTGAGGCCAGCTGTCCACGTGGATAAAGCTTCTAAGTGACAGAACCAGGATACAGCCCTGGAAGCGTGACCTGAGCCCTTGGGCACTTAGGTCCTGTCACCTCCTTAACTTGCCCCCTCGCCAAGGGGACAAGAGACCCAGGAGGCTGCTGAATCCTGCGTAATGCGTCTTGCTGTCACCACACCGTGTGCAGCAGGGAGCATACCCGACGGGGATGAGGCCCGGGGGCAGGAAATCGAGGCACGCGGGCACGGCAGCTAATTCTGGAGCCCGAGTCCCCGCTCTGTAGTGTGGAGGGCACATGCCGTCTTCTTCAGCAGCCGGGCAGGCTGCGTGAAGACCAGCCTGGCGACAGACGCCCGAGTGCCTGCAGCATCGCCCCAGTCACTACCGGCCACGGAAGGTGCTGACGCTCGCTCCCTGCTGGACAGCAGGACATTCTAGGAGGGGACTTTATCTGTCTTGGTGCCAGTCGTTATGTGACCTCCCAAGATGCACGAACAGAACAGACCCCACATTCATTCACACCGTGGTCACCTCCGACCCCAACACTCATCAGACGAGTGTATCGGGATGTCCGTAGTCATAGATTTTCTGCAAACGCGGCCACTGACGCGCTCCCACGTGAGTTCCCTCCTAAATCAGGGAAGTCCACTCCCACCTCTCGGGTCCGGGCTTCACCATCTGACCAGCTGTGCCCAGTCAGACCCAGTGGAAGGGAGGCCCTGCCATGTCCAGGGCTGGGACGTAAGTAAGAGGCTTAGCAGCTCTGCCTTCGCTGGCTTCTGGAGTGGGGATGCAATTAGGAGGTCACAGGGAAGAAGAGGGGGCAGAGGGTGTGGAGGGGGAGGGGCTGCAAAGGGGGAGGGACCAAGCCAGCCCCCCGGCGACGAGGCGCCCTCTGGGGCGTTCCAGCCCTTGCCCAGCTCCCCAGTTCATCGGTGAGGGCTGCAGACGCTACAAAGAGGACAAAAACTGCCCGGCTGAGCCCTGCCCAAATTCCTGAGCAGTAAAATGATTGTTGTTTTAGCCACGGCGCTGTGGGTGGTTTGTTCACCACGGAGATAGAACCCAAACAACAGTCATACTGTGCTCAGAGCAGGAAACCTGAAAACGCGCTGTCTCTCGAGAGGACAGGTGAAAACATACGGTCCGTCCACGGGCCACAGGCTGTTTCAAAGGGCAGACCTCCTGCCATGACGGAAATGTGGCCTGAAGTGAAAAGGGGTTATAAAACAGGATGGAAATTTCTGGAAAATACAAAATGCTAAAAATGGTACAAGAAACAAAAAAGAGAAAATACGAGTCACCCAGTATGCATTAATGAATTGAAATAGGAATAAAAGGCCTTTCCTGTCCCAAAATTTACCAAATTATCAAGAGATAATTCTTTCTTATGCAAACTGGTCAAGAAAATGGAAGCAGGTAAAGTGAGAACCTGCAACGTAAAGGAAGCAGGTTACAGATTACAAAGACGGATAAGGCGGGGGAGCTCCTGTCGTGGTGCAGCGGAAACAAGCCTGATTAGTATCCATGAGGTTGCGGGTTCGATCCCTGGCCTCACTCAGTGGGTTAAGGATCCAGCGCTGCCGTGAGCTGTGGCATAGCTCACAGACCCAGCTAGGATCTGGCATTGCTGTGGCTGAGGTACAGGCTGGCAGCTGCAGCTCCGATTCGACCCCTAGCCTGGGAAATTCCATATGCCGTGGTTGTGGCCCTAAAAAAAGGGGGAAAAGAAGATGAATAAGGCCAATTGGAACAGGCATTTCTCTAAAGTTACACAAATGGCCAGTAAACATTTGAAAAGAGGGTTCACATCATTAGCCATTAGGAAAACGCGAATCACAGCCACCAGGATGGCTAAGACTATAAACACAGACAACAACAAGTGTTGGCAAGGACGTGGAGGCACTGGAACCCTCAGACCCTGCTGGCGGGGCCGTAAACAGGTGCAGCAACTTTGGAAACGAGTGCGACAGTTTCTCAAGAGGTGAAACACAGAGTTGCCACATGGGTCAGTAATTTTACTACCCAAGAGAAACCAAAGTCCTATCCATGAATATTCATAGCAGCATTACTCATAAAAGCCCCCCAAATGGAAACAACTTATAGATCCATCAAATGACAAACGCGTAACAAAATAGGGTAAGTCCATATAACGGAATACCACTTGGCAATAAAAAGGGCTAAAGCCCCCGACACACACTACGCCTGGCACCCAGCCCCGGCAAGCCTGGAGGCATATACTCCGGGGTCTCAGCAACAAATCCCTCTGGCATGTTTCTCCCCTGTCCGCGCACACATCCGTACTGTCTCAAGCAGATGCCTACAACCTCACTTACATGTGGGATCTAAAATACAACACACATCAACCTGTCTGTGAAACAAACACAGACTCACAGATACAGAGAGCAGACTTAGGGCTGCCAAGGGGTGGGGGTGGGGGAGGGGAGGATGGAGAGTCTGGGATCAGCAGAGGCAAACCTCCATTTGGGACGGATAAACAAGGTCCTACCGTACAGCACAGGGGACTAGAGGCAACATCCTGTGAGATACCGTAATGGAAAAGAACATGCAAAAGGGTATGTGCGAGTGTAACTGAGTCGCTCGGATCCATAGCGGAAATTAACCCCAAATCGTACAGCAACTGTACTTCCATAAAATTGTAAAAAATAGTGGCTACGGTTAGCACATACATTCTATTTCTGAAAGAAGTGAGACTGAACGGGGCCCACACATTTCCACGTCGTGCTTGGCCTGTGGAACAAACACGGGCAAGGTGGTTGGCCTGGCGTCGCCCCCTCTGGCGGGCGGGGACGGGTGGACCTGCTCCTCCAAGTTGGCGCAGAGGCAGCCGAGCTGGGGCACAAACCCGGCATTCCTTCCCGTTGCTCCTGCTGCTCCTGCTGAAAGAAACCCAGAAAAGCCAGAGGCTGGGCCTCTCCCTCCTGAAACCCAGGCTCCTCAAAGTCCTGCTCTCCACGAGGCGTGAACCACCGGTGACCCCAACTCCGTGGCGGGGTGGTGGTGGTAATATTTAACCAGCAGCCTGGGGACAGCACGTCCCTGGAGCTTGCAAGCGCCTCCTCCCAGGGACACCCTGAGAACGGCCGAGATCTAACCCACAGGGAGGAGCGGGACGCACACACGCCAGCACCAGACCTAGATTCCAGCATCTCAGCCCACCTTCCCCTGGAAAGTTCCACCGTGACGGAAAAGTATTTTAAAATCTCCAGCGTGGGAAGGTGGAAACTCAGGTGTTTTTTTTTTTTTTGCCCTCTGGCTCCTTAGAGGCTATTTAGAGCCTGTGATCTCAAGGGCCTTCGCCCAGGACGCAGGCTGCCGCCCCCTCAGACCAGGGCTTCGGAGGAACTGTTAACGCTTTGCGCACACTCGGCACCGGGGATCCCAGCCCTGAACCCGGCAAGATGGGGCCCAGATGGGAGCCTGAGGATTCCTGGCCCCAGGGCTCTGCAGGCAGGAGCGGAAGCCCGAGAAGACAGATTCCAACGGGGTTGCCCGGGAGCCGCCCCATCCAGTCTCAGGGCCCAGTGTCGCTTTTCTTCTCTCCAACCCTCCAGGACTGTGGGAATGACGTCTCCTTCCACCTGCTGGCGGGGCGGGGGGCGGGGGGGGGCATCCCAGCATCAGGGTCTTCACAGCCAAACCGGACCCTGGGAATTTATCCAGCCGCTTTAACTTTCAGCTCGGAGGACCAGAGTCTTGTGCAGACTGCCAGTGGCTCACGGGAGTTAGAACCCAGTCCCAGGCCTCTCAGTCAAGGGCGGTCTGATGGCAAATGCTCTTGTGCCACAGCCCGAGACCCAGTTTGATTCCCTCTGGGGTCTGGAAGGGCCACCCAAGTCTCTCTAGGAGGTCCAGCTGGTGGCTGGGAGGCAGCAGCGCCACAGCACGGCGTCCTGGGCACCTGCTGTGCATGCTGCTCTCAAGCGATGCTCCCTGCTAAGGATACGGTCTCAGCTCTGCCAACCCGAGCAGGGACCGTAACCGTGTCTACGTCACGGGACGCGGGACGACCAGGTGAGGGGACATCGCTGTGCCGTGAAGAGCCCTGGCCAGGGATCCCTCCCGGGGCTTAGAGGAGGCAGAGAGAATCCAAGAGGGAAGGTGGCGGGCTGATGACAAGGGCCCCACTGCCCCGCCCATGCCATCAAAGAAAGGGGAACTCGGGATCAGGTGGCATGCAGAATGATGCTTCCCTCAGAGACATCCACATCGAATCCCCAAATCCAATGCATCACATGGCAAAAGGGACTTCGCAGAAGTTATTATATTAAGGATTATTTTGGGGGGGGAGGTCTTTTTAGGGCTGCACCTGCGGCATATGGAAATTCTTGGGCTAGGGGCAGAATGGGAGCTGCAGCTGCTGGCCTACGCTACAGCCACAGCAATGCAGGATCCGAGCCATGTCTGCGACCTCCACTGCAACTTGTGGCCATGCCAGATCTTTAACCCAAGGAGCAAGGTGATCGAACCCGCATCCTCATGGCTACTAGCCCGATTGTTAACCCACCAAGCCACACAGGTCTGAATTAAGGATTTTTGAGATGGAAGATTATTCTGGGTCATCGAGGTGGGCCCCATGTAATGATGTGGGTCCTTGTAAGTGAAAACAGGGGACCAGAGAGTCAGAGGAGCAGATGCTGGGACAGAAGCAGAGGCGGAGTGATGTGACTGCTGGCGGGAGCCACGAGCCAAGGAAAGCAGATGCCTCCGGAGGCTGGAAAAGGCCAGGACCAGAAGGCAGGCAGCCCCGGGCACACCTCGCTCCTTGCCCAGAGACCCTGCTCAGGCTTCTGACCTCCAGGGCTAAAGAGGACCAGTCTGTGTGCAGCCACGGAGCTCGTGGGGATGGTTACAGCAGCCAGAGGAACTAAGAGGCTCACTCCTGAAACCCGCTCTGAACACCTGCTACATCCAGCAGCTCCGCTGGGCACGGAGACACGAAGGCATCAGAGACGGAGCTCCGGGCCAGGGGCTGCGGGTGAGTGGCTCAGTGACGGCCAAACCCTGACTTGGGGCGGGGAGGAGAGGAAGAGCCCTCTGCACAAGGAAAACAGAGGAGAGCACTGGAGCTGGGGCTGAGGCCGTCCAGGCAGGCCCTTCCTTGTGGAGCGTCTCCGAGGGAAGCCAGAGGGGTGAGCAGGGCTGATGTAGCCAGGAGGGCGGGAAGGGCATTCCAGCAGAGGGAACAGAATGTGCAAAGCCTCCTAAGAGAGGCTAGGGAGGCAGGCACAGGTGCTCGTTGAGCTCAGTGATGGGCAGGATCATGAAGCTGCAGGGTGGCCTCTGGCCATGGAAAGGTTCGTTCAGATGCTGGGAGATCCTGGCGTCTGGGAACAGTTTTTTTTTTTTTTTTTTTCATTCTTTCTTTTTCTAGGGCCACACCTGCGGCATATGGAAGTTCCCAGGCCAGGGGTTGAATCGGAGCTTCAGCTGGAGCCCACGCCGTAGTCATGGCAACACCAGGCCCGAGCCCTTCATGGATGCTAAGTCAGGTTCTCAACCCACTGAGCCACATGGGAACTCCGAGGCTGGGAGAGTTTTAAGCAGCGAGTGGAGGTAACTGGCTTTGGGCAATTCTCCTCAGCCCTGCGCTGAGCCCAGCATCACCCTCTGGCTGCGGCCCTTCCAGCTGCAGGGCTGGACAGTCTACTTTTAAAACCCCGCGTGTCATAAATGGCTCCTGGGCCTTGAGGACGTTCCTCGGAGGACAGCGAGCGACGGAGAAGCCAGGGCTTTCCCAGGCTGACGTGATGTCACGCAGCGGGGCAGGCCCGGTGCTGCTGACGGTGAGTCAGGCTGGGAAGCCAGCAGCTGGCGCACCTGGAGTCGGCCCAGCGCTCAAACACCGGCCCTGCGGGGAAGCCGGGAAGGAGATCAAAGCAACCCACAGGAGGAAGCGGGTGTGGCCGCCTCAGGGCTCCCGGTCCAGGGCGTGCCCCCCTGGGCCCCGGGTAGGGGAGGCCCAGCCCGGTCCCGGCAGCCCACCTGGGGCTGCAGGGGGTGCCCGGCCTTTCCTCTAAGTCACCCAGACAGTCCCCTGGTGTCCCCAGGACAGGAAGAGGAAGTCAGGGAGTCCGAGGCTTTTTTTAAACACTTTTTAAGGTCTCGCATGTCCAGGAAGACTAAAATTAAGTCATCGGGGGAGAGAGGTGGAAAAACACACAAAGGTGCACAATGTCCTCCTCCCGCAGCCAGAGTGCGAGTCACCGGCCCACAGCTGCCCACTCGGAACGTCTGTCTGTCTGTCCCTCCCTCCTCTCCTCCCTTCTCCATCCCCCACCTGGGCGTTCGCAGGAGGGTCAAGAACACTCCTGTCCAGAGTCCAAGAGGCCGGTGATGTCAAAGTCGGGAAGCGAACCAGCAAGTGGGTCTGGGCCTCCCCACCTGCAAGAGGAAGGGTCTGGGGTTTATCGAGGTCCCGAAAACTACCTCCCACGAGCAAGACATCCAGGAGAGGAAAATAAAAGGGTCAAAAATCGAAAAGGCTCTGTATTCAAATGAAATTGGGAAGCATCATGTGACCGTTGCTTCTTAAGAGATTTCATAATGTACATTAGCTCTTTAAAGGCTCTGAGAAGTCCTGCTGCAAAGAAATGTCTCCTCCAGCAATGGAGTGTGTTTGAAGAGGCTCTTAAACTCATGTGCACGTGCAGATCACAGATCACGGGGGCAGGGGGCGGAGAGGGATGAGGGCTGGAACTAAGAACGGGACGCAGCTACCAGCAGGAGAAAATAAAAGTGGAGCCCAGGATCCTCTTTTGATGAAGTTCCCAGGGTGGTCCCTGAGTCACACTTTGTGGGGGTCAGGGACGTAGGCACGACGACACAAGGCATTGGGTCCTGGGAAAGTTGAAATCGAATCCCCGTGGAGTGACCCTGGGCAAGGCAGCGTGTCCACTTCAGGTCCTTTAGTTTGTAAAGCGGGGATAACAAAGAGGATTAATCTGAGGATGCCTTTACTGGGATGGTTCAGCCAAGAAGCCAGCGCGGAGCCGAAGGCTGAAAGCTCTGCACTGCAACAGACCGCACTCACGACCTCATTCGAGACGCACTGACGTTAGCCCAGCCTCGCATGGAGACAGCTCCGCGAAGCCTACGATGCCGGAGAGCGAGATGCTGCTGTCCGGTCGCGGGTGGGAGGCTGGGGCTCGGGGAAGAGGGAGGACGGCCACCTGGAGGAACCTCAGGAGCCCTCCCTCCCCAGCCCACAGTCCCCCACCCAGCAGCCTGTAAACTGAACAGATAACTGCCCTGCCCTATACCCTTTATTAGCTCTGAGGATAGAAGGCCAGAATTCCCTAAAGTGTTCCATCATAAGGGAGACAATGAAACTTTCGGTCCCAAGTAGGAAGCTCTGGGGAGAGGAGGAAGGCACTATTAATTCCAGAGGGGCACACGGGGGTATGTAGCTGCCCCACCTATAGGCTCTGGTGGTCTGGCCCCTCTCACCCAGTCCCCTTCCGTCCGGCCCCCAGCGCTCCAGCCTTAGTCCATGCTGTTCCCGCTGCCCGGAACACTGTTCCTTATCCTTTTAACTCCGTCCCACCTGCCCATCCTGCCCATCCTGCAGCTCTCCAGGGAAGCTCTCACTGATGCCCCGATGGACATATGCTCATCAGACAAACTCAGAGCCTCCCCTTTCCAGCTCTCAGACTGGAGTTTAAATGTGTCCATACGGTTCTTCGGGTTTTCCTCTCTCCCCATGACATTTAAGCTCCTTACAGGCAAGTCAGAATCCCAGCACCGAGCAAACAATATAACACAGAGTAGGTCTCAAGGGTATGCTGGATGAATGAGCTGGTAGCCTTGGCGTTTCTTACCAGCAAGGAGGTTTTCTGTTGTCACTGGCTGCAGTCTGTGTTATTCAAAAAAGGAAGAGAGAAGCTTTTTTTCAAATGACTCAGGAGCCTCCAGAAACGGATCTGGCTCCAGTTCCCTGGGTCTCAGCCCCCCTCCCAGGTCATGGGCACCCTGCTCACTCACACAGGCACGTCCCCAGGCCCTCCATGTCTCCTGCCTCCCTCAAGACCTGCCTGGGAACCAGAGGGCGGCCAGACCGCCCCGGCCGACCCCCAGACGGAGGCTGCTGGCTGTCTGGGCTTCACCTCCCCCACTTATGTGCCCTCAGCACTCGGTCAAGGGCAACTACGTGATCCGCATGTGTCGGGAGAAACCGAGAGGGAGCACGGGCTGGGGTCGCGGCTGGGAAGAAAGTCAATCTCAAGTTCACTCTGGGACCCAACTCCCGTTCCTCCTCACTCCAGATTCCAGGGTTTGGGCCCCAGAATTTCCAGAAAACTGGAGGCCCTGCCATTCCATTCAGCCTGGGTGGGATCCATACAGAAACCAAAGGAAGACAAGTGAGCCACGCTGGGGATTTCAGCCCTCAGGAAGATGAAGGTAAGGACCCCTGGTGCCCCCCACCCCCGAGGCCCCCAGGCCTTGCAGGGAGCAGCGTGGAGCTGCGGAGGCGGCCGGGAAATCCCACGGGCTGGCGGCTGCCTGCATCTGGCACCGTGGAGGTGGGCGGGCAAGACGCCCAGGATGCAGACTCATCTTTCGAGACTTTCCCCGGTTGCCCCATTTCCTCCAGCTCCAGACCAAAATAGCATGAGGTAAATTCAGCCTCTTTTATGAACACTCAAGGAATAAACACACCAACACAAACACAGTTTTCCTGCTGGGTCGTCTTTCCTACCTTTTTTTTTTTAGAACCACAGACTGTTTTAAGATTCCAAACCCAGACGCAGAAAAGTTCAGTGAAGCAGGCAGAGAAGGGAGAAAGGAAATGACCGCAGCAGTGGAGTTTGCAGACAGAAGCAAGTGTGGGGAGGCCCGCATTCAAGGTTTTCGAAAACAAAAGCCAGATCAGGACAACTCGGGGTGCCGGGGACGGAGCGGGGGGTCTGAGACTGGCCCCTCAAAGCAAAGAGCAGTGGCGAGGAAGAGCGGAAGCCGAGGAGGCACCTGCTGTGCCAGGTGCCACCTCTGCCTTTTGCCACCGAACCCGACAGCCTGACCAGGCCAATGCTCTTGCCCTCTGTCAGGTTTAGGGCCCCCAGGAGCAGACCTGAGTCAAGGACTCGAATGCAAGTGGTCTGTCTGAGAAGTGATGCCAGGAAGCACCTGCAGGGCGCGGGAAGCGGGGCCGGGGTGGAAAGAGGCCACAGGGGGGAGCTGTAGGCATCTGCGGCTCGCCCGCACTGGGGCCCCGGGATGCTGCTGGAGCACAGCTCGGGGTGGTGCTCACTGGGGTGCGAGGGGCTGGGCTGCACCTGCCCACCCGCGCGGGAAGGGTGCTCCGAGGGTCTCGACTCCGCAGCGGGCGGCACCCCTTCCTAGGGTCCGGGAGGCTTGGGTGGGAGAGGCCAGGGCTGAGCGGAAGCACCCGGCCTGCGGCTTCAGTTGGCCTTGGAAGTGAGAAGGGACAAGGCCCCTGTCCGAGGTCACGGCTGGTGAGGTCAGCATGGCAGGAGTGGCCCACTCTGGGCTGGAGGAGAACTTGCAGGGACCCCTCCCCCCGCCGCCACCCCAACAATGACCTGTGGGGGTGGGGCCTGTGAGAGACCCCACGACCAAGGGGAAGCCCGCGGTCCCTCTTCCAGCCCAGGAATCAAAACTGTGGGCCCCATGGGTTCTTCTCCCTGTAACTCGGGGCCCCGGAGGTACACCGTGAGCCCTGCGTGTGTACTGCCTGGGGAAGCAGCACTCTGACAGCAAGTGCCTCCCAAGCAGAGGCCCCTTCTCCTTTCCTCTGACAACGACCAGTTTCTCTGGGGGCCCCTCGTTCTGACTCTTAGTCCCACTTTAATTCTGCCACGAATCTGAAACTGTTCCAAAAAATCTTTTAAAAAAAGAAGAGGGGTTCCCGTCATGGCTCAGGGGTAACAAACCCAACTAGCATCCATGAGGACGTGGGTTCGATCCCTGGCCTTGCTCAGTGGGTTAAGGATCGGCATTGCCGTGAGCTGTGGGGTAGGTCACAGACGTGGCTTGGATCCCGCGTTGCTGTGGCTGGGGTATAGACCGGCTGTTGTAGCTCCGATTCGACCCCTAGCCTGGGAACCTCCATATGCTGCAGGTGCAACCCTAAAAAGCAAAACATAAAAATGAAAATAAATAATAAAATAAAAATTAAAAAGGAAGAAGAATGCTAACAAAAACTGCCAGCCCTACACGGGATCGGCTGGGGTCAGACCCAGGAGTCTGTGGTTTTCTCTTTGAACGTGGTCCCAGGTGGTTCTAACAGGTCAGCATGGGCCCTCCCGTCCCAGTGGGACTGATGGAGGCCTGTCAGCAGGTGCCCAGCGGGAGAGCGGTGAGCACGGTGAACAGGGAGGCAGGAAGGAGAGGGAGGTGGGGAGGGGCTCTCCCTTCCGTGCCTGGGTCAAGGCCGGCACACCCTCAGGCTTGTCCACAGGGGCAGTATCTCAGATCCTCCCACCCGGGCCCCGCGGCTCCCCGAGGCCCCCCCTGCCCAGTCGGGAACACCCCCTTCACCTGTGAGCATCCAGAGTGCAAGCGCCCTCTCCCCACCCAGTGCTTTTCAATCGGGGGCCATTCTGCTCTCGCAAGGGACCCGTGACAATGTCTGGAGACATTTTGGGGTTGCTGCACCTGAGCGGTGACCTCTCACGAGGGAGGTCAGGGAGGCCACTAATCACCCTCCAGTGCAGAGGGGTGCCCCAAAGTCAGCAGCGCCTGGGCTGAGAAGCCTGACTGGGGCAAGGGGTCCCCACAGGAGGAGCCAAAGTCACCTCCCATGGGACTCTGCACAGCACCGCCCCTTTTCTTTCCTTTTTTTTTCTTTTGTCTTTTTAGGGTCACACCTGTGGCATATGGAGGTTCCCAGGCTAGGGGTGTAATCGGAGCTGTAGTTGCCAGCCTAAGCCACAGCCACAGCGACGGCAACGCGGGATCGGAGCCAAGTCTGCAATCTCCAACACAGATCACGGCAACACCAGATCCTTAACCCACTGAACGAGGCCAGGGATTGAACCTGCGTCCTCATGGATGCCAGCCAGATTCGTTTCCGCTGAGCCACGACGGGAACTCCCCCACACAATTCTCATCTCAGAGCCCGGCTTCAGGGAAACCTGACCTGAGACCACTGGCCTGCAGGCTTCACTCGATGGCAACTTCATTCGACTAGCAGTGGCTGCCTCACTTAGTGGAGCTGCACTGAGGATTCAGGCCAAGCCCAGGTGAGGCAGAAGGAGCGCTGTGATCCATTAGCAATGCCTGCCCTGGGTCCCTGAGGGGATGCGGTGGCCTGCTTGCGGACTGCAGGCCGGGTGTCAGCTATCCTCACTCCATTCTGAGTGACACAATGAAAAGCCATGGGCATTAAGGGAGGAAAAAGCCGAAAACGGGGCTGGCAACACGGAGACAAAGGAGGAACCAGTGTTTGGAAAGAACCTTGAGCGTTTACCCAGACGCGTACTTCCACGCTGAACTTGAAACAAAGGGCTTCCTTAACCGTGGTTGACTCCTTTAAAACATCGCCTCCCTGGCGAGCCTGCATTTCCCATCCTGAGGGCCGATCCGAGCGGGCACTTCTCTTCCCAGCTACAGATGACCGCTCATGACCAAACTGAAAAATATTAATTCTCTCTGTCTCCTGCCAAAAAGGCTAAAGCAATTACAGGCCCTGATATGAAACACAGATGTTAATACATTTGGAAAAATAGACTCCTATGGACGAGCAGAGATCCAACTATGAAGTGCTTGTGGAATTAAAGTGCCGGGATCAAGTTATACGGCCAGCGCCCCAATCCGCAAGCCTATTCTTCCCAAATCCATTCCAGCGTCAGGAACCGAGGCCATGGCACACACGCTGACATGCCCGCTATTTGCAGGCGAGAACCAATCCACCCTTGGGTACCCGCTGGCACGTAAGCTCGAAATAATATAATTATCATCATCACAGGAAAACGTCCCTAGGATCGAGAAGTATTATAATTATGGGCAATTTTCACTTTTTGGAAATTGGGCTCAGATGCTGCAGAAAGGTCACAAACGAGGCGTTCTCGGGTTTCAGCTCTGGACGAGAAACCCTTTGGAAGGTTTGCTAGGGTAGACGGCCCCAAGGCTGGAGACGGCCCCAAGGCTGGAGACGCAGGAAGCATGGCGGGGTGGGGCCCAGCGCTCCGTGGCCGGCGCTCCCTCAGCCAGCAGGTACCTGTTTCACACGGCCTCATGCCAGCAGCCGCGCTTGGTGCTCAAACTCCTCCATGCAGGACGCAGCCATGGTCTGTCAATTCAGGAAGCCCAAGGCTAGAAGGCCAGACCCTTCTTCATTCATTCATACACACGTGTTCTGCTGAGCGCCTGCTAGAAGCCCGGTTCCAGGTACAAAGGATACAAAAGATACCAGATGCCTGTCCTCATGGAGCGTCCTTCCCTGCCCCTGCCGCTGGGCCACCATGACGGTCACCGCCGCTCCCGGTCGCATCTTGCTGAGGCCCAGTGAGGCCCCCGGGCTCCACGACCCACTCAAGTTCATGTAGCTTCCCAGTGAGGGAGCTGGAGGTGAATCCAGTTGCTTCTCAAATCCCTGGTCTTTCCCGACTGTCCCCACAGCGTCCCTGGGGCGGGCAGGGCAGGGCCACCGACTTCTCGGCCTCGGTTTCCCGGTGCAGAAAATACATTTCCTTCCCACGACCTGACGCCTAGAACTGCCGTGAAGGGGAAGGGAAATGCGTACCCACCAGCCGAGGAGGAAACCTTGACTGGGGACAGGCGCAGATTTCCTTCCCTTAATCCCTCGCCCACTGGCGTGCCTCAGTTTCCTTGTCTGTAAAATGGGGTGGGTGATGGCACCTCCTGGGGGTGGGGGTGGGAAGGACAGCCCCGCAAACCGAGTGCTCAGGTCAGTCAGCTTTGTCACTGTCACCGTCGGTGAAGGCAGTCAACCCTTCTCTCAGCTCGGAGGTCTTATCCAAATGGGTGGGTGCGGGTTACACCATGAGTTCGGAAGGCACCGGCCGGACTGTGACGTGAAGGAGCGGCCCTTTCCTGCCCGGCGGGTCTGTCTGCAAGGGTCCCCTCACGGGACGCTTGGTCGCCATGCTCTTCAGGGTGACTGAGGACTGGATCCACGTGCAGGGATGGGAACAGGGCTGCCACAGCCGAAGCGCCTCATAAATGCTCCTGGGTGTCATCACGTGCAAGTTCCTCTCCCGGGAAGGCACCTAGGCCGCCACCCGCTCAGCCTGGCATCCCACACGGGCACCCGCCAGCGTCATCCACGCCCCACGCACTCCCAGGAGTTGCCACCCCCACTGAATGCAGGAAGCAACTCCTGCAAGGCCCCTCAGCTCCTCAAAGGAACAGGACAAAGCAGGTAACAGGTCCACGCTGGGGACTTAAAAAAATGACAACCCAGTGCCAAGGCGATCCTGGGACCTGCTTCATCAGAACTCTGGGGGTGGGGCCCCAGCGCCTGAAATTTTATGTAGCGCCCGGTTTTGAATTCCGCCTCTAGCGTGTGACCTTGAGAAGGTCACTGGACCTCCCTGTGCCCCAGGAACCACGTTCCCCAAACAGGAGAAGACAGACGGCTCAAGGTGGTCGTGAGAACTAAGGAAGGTGGGGGACACTGGCGAGCACCGGACGAACAGAATTTGTCACCACTGATTTCCTGACCGCCAGCCACCCCTTCCCTGTGAGGCCGCCGCGGGAATGCATCAGGGAAGGAAATAGAAGGCACGGCGATTTTAAAAAGCACCAAGGCCCACGATGGACTCAGCCCGAAGGACAGGAAGCCAGCAGACATCTGGACGTTTGGTCCCGGCTGCCAAGCATGATAGGCTGACTGCACTTGGACAGGCCCCACCTGCACTTGGACACAGCAGCTTGCCGTCTGCTTGGCGGGGGGCTGCTGGAAGCAAGCTTTTTCCAGAGTGATGCCTTAGGACATGGGAACGGCTCCCGCGGGCCCTGATCCTGGGATCTGGAGGGGGCCCTGGAGGAAGGCAGCCAGGACAAGGGAGCAGGTGCCCCCGACCAGGCCGCTCTCTGTGACCTTCCAGGACTTTCTGGCTATCCTTGGGTGGCAAGCGTCCCCTCCCCATCCTCTAGGGAGCTGACCCAGCAACTCCTGAGAAAGCAGCTCGAAATGACAGCGCACACCCTGGGGCTCGTTTGTAGCAGCACGAGGTGGAAGCCAGGAGACGTGGAACTGGGCAAAGAGGTTCTGGTAGCTTCCAGAAACCTCCAGAACCGGAACCTGACAGGCTCTCCACCCTCAGCCTGCCCCTTCCCTGTGCCACCGAGACTGTCACTCGGGACTGGACCACATTTGGGCTCAGTCCTGTGTGAGGAAAACAGCCCCCTTCAAGACACCAAGCCTCAGGGATCCTGGCAGCCTTTCCAAAAGAAATCTCTCCACTTCTCTCTCGGGCATAGAAGAGGACCTACAGATGGCAGAGGTGATCCCAGCCACCTGTTCTCAGATGCCCAGTCCCACCCCAGACTCTGGTGTGTCCGGAGTCGTCAAAGCCCCCAGTAACTCTAACGTCCAGCCAAGTGTAGGACTTGCTTGGGACTCACGGCTGCCCAGATTGAGCCTGCTGTCTTGAGGGGACGAAGCTGGTACAAGCGAGAAGCAACAGGGTGCTGCCCGGCCAAGAACCTGAGCCGTGGGATCTAAGAGACCTGAGGTTGAGTCCTAGCTCTGCTATGTTCGAGCTGTGTGATCGCGGGCCCTCTCTGAGCCAGTCTCTGCACCTGTAAATGGGGCATCGTCTCCCCAGGCTCATTTCAAAGGCACCCAGTGAAGGCGAAGGGCCTGCACAAGGTGGCATCCAATAAACACCAAACGATGAGAAGCCTCGAGCGCCCTGGAGGGTGACCACATCCCTTGGTCCAGACACGCTCAGGTGACTAAAGTCAAACTAAAAATTAACTTTTACTTGACACGACAAAGACTCGGGATGGGGCCGAGGCCCTGCGGCCCCTGGGCTGCCCCAGGCCGGGGGACAGGGATTGCAACGCTCCCCAGTAAGACCTCCGCTCCCCCAGCAACCTTCCCTGCACCCCAGCTTGTCAGAAATGCAGGAGATCAGGCTGCACCCCAGCCTCTGACTCAAAGGTGCATTTTCCCCTGATACCGGGAGCACTGTACATCTGCGCCCAGCTGCTAAAGCTCCAGGCAAGCTCTGGATGCAGCTCCTTCTGGAAAGGTGAGAGCCACGGCAGGTGTGTGTTTCTGGAGGGCTGGGGCACCGGCTGAGGAGACCCACGACGCCTCCCTGCGGTGGGGTGGGGCGCTGCTGGGCGGCAGGTTACCCAGCCTGTCCCCCTCCACCCGCCAGCCCCAGGGGCAGCAGGGCACAGCGCCCGGCCCACCCTCCTCAGCGGCCCTGGGCTGCCTTGGGCTGAAGGAGCGAGCGGCAGCAGCCCCCTGTCCCGCCCAGGCCCATCACGGGGACACTCACTCTTCCTCAGAGTGACTCAGGCTGCGCCTGATCCAGTCTTGGCCCCGGAGACCACTCTGAGGTCACCCTCCTGGCAGCCGAAGTCCCTGAGACAGACCAAGGGACATTTTTGCATCCAGCCGCCAACTTCATCTCGACCTTGGCAGTGGCTGACTCCCCCAGGCCCGTTCTGCTGGCCCGGCCGGCCTGCGGCCCCCAGGGCATCTTGCTGACCAACTGCACCCCTACAGGTGGGGTGTACAGTAGAGGGGGGTCGGGGGGTGGTCCTGCAAGGAGATGGGGGGGTGGAAATGGCTGTCAAGTCCAAACTCCACAAATGAAACCCGTCAGGCTGCAGGACCCCCACCCAATCCCCCTCACCTTGAGCTGGAACCAGGGACAGAAGTCGGACCAGCTCCCGGAAGCTGAGCCCTGACTGGTCAGCCCCAGGCCCAGGGAGCAGAAAAGGAGGGCAAGACTCGGACCCTTTAGGCCCTGCAACCGCCCCCGCCCCCCACCCCGTGTGCCCCCGCCAGGCTTTTGGAGCCAAGGCCACCAACCCCAGGCCTGCCTGGCAGCGCCCTCACCCCGCAGCCCGCCAAGGGAGGCCCCGCACGCCTCTCCAGCTGTCCGGCCACAATGCAAGCGGAGCCCAAGGGCCGTGGAAGGCCTCCAGCTCGGCTCATTATCGGAATTTAATCTGGATTCCAAGAGATGAAGAGGGCTCTGTGGAAAGTGGCTGCCACGAGGGGGGGAGACGCGGAGGCTGATCCAAAGCCAGCTAAGCCCCGACACCCCCGGGGCTTTCCTGGAGCTCAGGCAGAGGCTCGCCAGAGAGCCAGATGTCCCAGCTCCGAGCTCTGCACAGCTGGCCGGCCGGCATCAGGGAGGCCTCGGCTCCCTCAGCGGAGGGAGAGGCGGCCACACAGCAGGGCCGTGGGGGCAGGGGCAGGACTCTTCTCAGGGGCCCGACTGGCCTCTTCAGCCTGAAGAGGACGTGTGGCCCAGGCCCAGGAGATGCAAACAAGCGCCTGGTCCAAGCAGGCTCAGGCCTGCACCTCCACCAGAGACGGCAGAATTCGCGCATGCAGCACAGAGGGAAGGCAGCACCACGGCCAAACCTGAGGTGGTTCAGCAGGTTACTAACCCGGCTAGGAACCATGAGGACACGGGTTCGATCCCTGGCTGCGCTCAGTGGGTTAAGGATCCGGCGTTGCTGTGGCTGTGGTGTAGGCTGGCAGCTGTAGCTCCTATTCGACCCCTAGTCTGGGAACCTTCATATGCCGCAGGTGCAGCCCTAAAAACAAAAAAAGAAGAAGGGCTCTGTTACCGACAGTGAGGACGAGGCTGGTGACGTGAGGATTCGACTGGAACAGTCGGTGAGGTTTTACTGAGCACTTACTATGCTCAGAGTAAGCGTGTGGACTCCCTTTATCCTCGGCACACCCCAGCGGGGGAGCCCACCATTCTCCCATCTACATGGAGGGGAAGCGAGGGTCTGGGGGCGGCTTCCAAGGCCACACTGGCACACGGGGTTGGGACTTGAATCCACACGCTTCATAGCTGGGTCATCGCATCTGGGGATTACATAATAGGATCATTTTGCTTCTAAATTCGAAAATAAATCCCAACTGGGGGAAAAAAAATCAGTTATTTTTTGGGGAAAAATTTTAAACCTTCATCTTTGGGAGAATAAGGGTCTTGATTCTTGCACGTTCAGATGGGAAGTTCAGAACCCAAAGCCAGCAGCCTGCCCGCCCCGCCTGCTGCCCTCAGTCCACTCCCCGCTCTACACCTGACACGTGATCCTAGGTCACCTCCTCTGTTGGAATGTGACCTCCTCAAGGGCAGGGACGGGGGGCCTGGTCACTTTCGCTGCCGCACGGCACACTGCAGGTGCTCAAACATCTGCTGGTGAAGCACTCGGTGTCCCAGCGAAGCCCAAAGCCGCCTGAAGCAGGAGCCCAGCGCTGGGCTGAGCGTCCTTGGAGGAGACTTGTGGCCAAACTGCTGGTCGGGCAAACCTGCCACGCCGGTCCCAGAGCCGCTGCAGCTGGCTTGCCCGTCCCTCTTCCAACTCAGTGACGCAGGCCTCCCCCCGTCCCAGGGCCTCTGCATCCACCCCCGTGGATCTAAGGCAGGGTCCAGGAGGCGGCCACTTCAAACTGTGACTGGAGCAGGTGCCCACGAGTCCGCAGGTGGACACAGGCAGAAAGACGCAGAGCCGCCCGCAGCCGCTGGGGCAGCCAGAGTCCCACGATTCATCTAAACGAGGACCAGGCGACCCGCCCCACCCTGGCATCGTCACCTCCCTTCTGTCGTTCCTACGACCCAAGCTCGTCCCCACCTAGGACGGCGGCCCTTCCAGTTCCCTGAAACGCTCTCCCGGACCACATTTCGGCTTCTTGTAGTGGCTCAAACCGCAATCGCCTCCTCGGACCAGTGGGTCTGTTTCTTTGCTCACTTGTTTCTGTCCGTCTTCTTCAGCCCCTGCTGCAGGCGGAGTCAGATCTCCCCAAAGGTGCGCCAAGTCCCACCGCGGGGACCTCTGAATGCGACCTTATTTGGAATTAGGGTCTCTGCAGACGTAATTGTTAGGTAATGGAATCGGGCTGGAGCAGGGTGGCCCCTGACCCAGAATAGCTGGTCCCTTCATCAGAGGAGGACGGAGGCACACAGAGAGGGTGCCAGAAACAGAGCCGTGTGACGACACAGGCAGAGATGGAGCGACGCAGCTGACAGCCAGGAACGCAGTCGACAGCCACCCCCAGAAGCTGGTGGAGGCGGGAAGGCCCCTCCCCGGCAGACTGCAGAGGTAACTCGACCTGCCCACACCGTGACCTCGGAGCTCCGGCCCCCCGGCACCGTGAGTATATTTCTAGTGTTTCAAGCCACCCTGCCTCTGCGCTTTGTGAGAGAAGCCCCAGGAGACCAGGACACCCCCACCCGCATCTAGACAAAGCGGCTGCTTTATCAGCGGGGGCTAAGTGCATGGCGGTGCTGCTCCAGGGCCCTACAAACGCAGTGGCCTCTGACCCCATGATGGGGGCACGTGCCCGCCATGCCAGTCCTGCTGGGCGCTGAGCCTCTGCTGCTCTTCCCAGCATGCGGAGCGGAGGGCACACAGCAGGTGTGGGACCCATGGCCGGGTGCCCCCCGCACCCAGAGCAGTGCCCAGGGTGCTCCATCTCGCTCACAGGAAGAAGGGGCCCACATCGCCACCCTCTCAGCTGACTCCGACGGCCCCGGCCCGGGAGGGAGACCGAAGCCCTGCTCCGAGACCCTGGGGGACAAGCCTCGCGGGTGACACCAGCCAGCCCTTGGGTCCTGCTCAGCCAAACCCACTTGGTGCAGCTACATTCCTGAAGTTCAAACTCCTGATGGAGGTTTGCTTTTTTTTTTTTTGCTTTTTAGGGCCGCACCCATGGCATATGGAGGTTCCTAGGCTAGGGTTCCAACTGGAGCTGCAGCTGCCAGCCTACACCACAGTCATAGCAACATGAAATCCAAGCCACATCTGCGACCTATGCCATAGCGCATGGCAACACCAGATCCTTAACCCACTAAGCGAGGCCAGGGATCTAACCCCGCGACCTCATGGTTCCTAGTCGGATTCGTTTCCATTATACCATGACGGGAACTCCTGATGAAGGTTTCAGAGGCAGGTCTGGGGAGCCTCCCAGCAGGCCGGGGTGTAAGCTGGGCTCTGGGTTTGCACAAGTGGGCTGATCCAGTGCTACTGATGAATAGCCTCTGGGTATGTGGCTCAGTTCCCCTTAATAAGCCTTCATGAGAAAAGTTAAACTCCTGTTCAAGAGTACCGGGGGATTTGTCAGAGTGTGGAACAAACATAAGTCACCCTGAGGAATGACTTCTTCCAGTGCTTCCTGTCATATTGGGTCTGGGGCCAGAGCCTAGCACGCCAGCATTAACGGGGGCACCCAAGTGCCTTTCGTAAGATTCTGAGGTACCCAGACACTTATAGTCAACTAATCTTTGACGAAGGAGGCAAGAATATAAAATGAGAAAAAGACAGTCTTTTCATCAAGTGGTGCTGGGAAACCTGGACAGCTCCATGTAAATCAATGGAACTGGAACACACCCTCACACTATGCACAAAAATAAACTCAAAATGGTTTAAAGACTTAAACATAAGACAAGACATCTTAAAACTCCTAGAAGAGAACTTAGGCAAAATATTCTGACATCAACCATACAAGTGTTTTCTCAGGTCAGTCTCCAAAGGCAACAGAAATAAAAGCAAAAATAAACCAATGGGACCTAATCAAACTGACAAGCTTTTGCACAGCAAAGGAAACCATAAAAAAAACAAAAAGACAACCTACAGAATGGGAGAAAATAGTTTCAAATGATGCAACTGGCAAGGACTTAATCTCTAAAATATACAAACAGCTTATACAACTCAACAGCAAAAGAACCAACAACTTGAAAAATAGGCAAAAGATCTGAATAGACATTTCTCCAAAGAAGATGTACAGATGGCTAACAGGCACATGAAAAAATGCTCATCATCACTAATTATTAGAGAAATGCAAATCAAAACTACCATGAGGTACCACCTCACACCTGTCAGAATGGCCAACATTAACACGTCAACAAATAAACGCTGGAGGGGTTTTGGAAAAAAGGGAACCCTCCTATACTTTTGGTGGGAAAGTAAACTGGTAAAACCGCTATGGAAAACAGTATGGAGGTACCTCAGAAAACTAAATACAGAACTACCACAAGACCCAGAATCCCACACCTGGGCATATATCTGGACAAAACTTTCCTTGAAAAAGATATATGCACCTGTATGTTCCTTGCAGCACTATTCACAATAGCCAAGACATGGAAACTACCTAAATGTCCATCGACAGATGACTGGATTAAGACAATGTGGTATATATACACAATGGAATACTACTCAGCCATAAAAAAGAACAAAACAATGCCATATGCAGCAACATGGATGGAACTAGAGACTCTCATACTAAGTGAAATAAGTCAGAGAGAGAAAGACAAATTCCATATGATACCACTTCGATCTGGAATCCAATACATGGCACAAATGAAACTTTCCATGGAAAAGAAACTCATAGGGTTGGAGAACAGACTTGTGGTTGCCAAGGGGGAGGGAGAGGGAGTGGGATGGACTGGGAGCCTGGGGTTAACAGATGCAAACTATTGCATTTGGAGTGGATGAGATCCTGCTGCAGAGCACAGGGGACTATGTCTAGTCACTTGTGATGGGACGTGGTGGAGGATAATGTGAGAAAAAGAACGTGTGTGTGTGTGAGAGAGAGAGAGACTGGGTCACTTTGCTGTACAGCAGAAATTGACAGAACACTGTAAACCAACCATAATGGAAAAAATCAAAATCATTCATTTAAAAAAAGAGTAAAAGACTCCGAGGTGATGGCCAAGGCGGTCAGCCGCCTCCCCAGGGCCACACTCCCCCTCCAGAAAGGTGCCAGCCCCCTCCAGAAGGGTCTGCCATCCTCCCTCCAGGGGAGCAGGTACAGGGCAGAGCATTCAAGCGGGGGCTCTAAAATGCAAATTTAATCCTCACCGAGACGCCATTTGTCACCCACCAGACAGAGCAAAGATCAACACAGTCTGATAAGAAAGAGCCCGTGCTGGCGAACGGGCCTCCCGTGTGGCTGCGGGACCATAAACTGACATAACCTCCTATCAGAGTTAACGATGTGAGCGCCCCACAACTGACCCCGCAGTTCCGCTTCTAGGACTGTGTCGGACTGAGAGACACGCGCACGTGTCATCTGCGCCCGCCCCCCAACACACACACCACATCATCTCTAACTCCAAAAACTGGCAGCCCTCCACCACTGTGTGCACACAGGACACCGGTTAAACCCCTTACAGCGGACCCACACAATGGGGTTGTGTGAAGGTTAGAAGAACAAGTACGCCCTGGGAAGTGACAGAGGAGGAAGGACCATCCAGGTTTACTGCCGGGGTATTTTGGCAAGCTTTCTTGGGTGCGGGAGACTACAGGACGAGACAGCATCTGTGAACATTTTTAACATGCAAATATTCTTGCTGATTTGAGAAAACTTAAGAAACCCAGGGCACAGGCAGTTAACGAATGCAAAACGCTGGAAACACTCAAGAAGAGCTTGGTTTTCTTAGTATTTAAGATGACCCCCAAAGGACAGCGTCTGCCAAACGGGGTGCTGAGTTCCTATGTCCCCAAACAGTCCAGCAGGTCCCCTGTCCAGCTGAAGATGCTAGACGCCCAGCATAAGGGGGTGTTCACACCAGCTTTCTTCCATTTAATGATGAGAAGTGGGGCGAGGGGGGAGTGAAAGTCCAACAGCCCCTGACATCCCACAACTGGGTACTGCCACCTTGGTCACATCCACCTGGGGACCACAGGATGTCCTTGTTAGATGCTCCGGCTCATTCTCTAAGCCTTCTGACCTCTCAGAGGGCTTTGAAACTAAAGGGTCTCAAGAAATTAAAGTCTTTCAACACAAGCTTTTGATTCCTGACCTCAAGATTCTTGGAAGGCTGAGAGTTCTCTGCCTGTTTATTTTTGGTTTGGGGATTTTTATCCTCTAACATTTTATTACAAATGTGGCCACTTTCGTTGGTGGCCTGACATCCTGTGCTGGGTTTCAGCAATGAATGGGAGAGAGGCTGACGGTCAGAAACGGGCCTTCCTCTTCCTCAGCCACTAAGCGCTTGCACCACAAACACCCACAAGAGGCCACACGACCCCAGGCCCACCTGGCCGTCCCCTACTCCTCACTCCATCTGCTGACTGTGACTTTTTTTTTTTTTAGGGTCGCACTGTGGCATGTGGAGGTTCCCAGGCTAGGGGTCCAATCGGGGCTACAGCTGCCAACCTACGCCACGCCACAGCAACGTGGGATCCGAGGCATATCTGCGACCTACACCACAGCTCACGGCAATGCCGGATCCTTAACCCACTGAGGGAGGCCAGGGATTGAACCTGCGTCCTCATGGATGCCAGTCAGATTCGTTTCCACTGAGCCGTGCCGGGAACTCCCGTGACCATTTTAAGACATCGCGGCATACACCCTACATCCTGTTTGAACGAGATACAGGGCCTGGCCCAAGGCCGGGGCTCCCTGGGGGAGGCAGCCGCGTCTGCTCCTGCCCCTGTCTGGCCGTATCCTCTGGCCTCTACCTCCTCTGTAGCTGGAGAAGCTCGGGACCCCCCCCGCCCCAGACACCAGGGACAGCACCCACCTGCCCAAGCGCTCCTGCAGCACCTGGTAAACGCTGATCCGGAAGGTCTCGTTATTGAAGTGCTCCCGGACGTAGTCCTTGTAGATGCGGAATTCGGCAGCAGTCACGGCTTCCCCTTCCGGGATCTTGGACAGATCGAACCGGAACTCCCGGTGGTGGTAGCGCGGGTGGAAAAACTCTTTGTCGTGCTCCACTGGAAAGGGGAGAAAACACACATGGGCACTGAACGCGCATCAGGGACTGGGCTGCACTCTCCCGGTGCAGGGTCCGAGCGTCCTGCCGGTTGCCAGCAACCCCTGGGGACAGCTGCCCGTCCCACACCAACCACTGCAGACCAGTGGGTCACAGGCTCGGACCCCATGGTCACCGTGGACAACAAGAGCAACGACTCTGCATGAACCCCGACCAAGGCAATCTGAAAAATGGGAATCGTCACGGCTGTGAGCGTCACAGGGTCTAACTCACATCAACAGGTGAACCTCTGGTAGGGCTAGACAACTGCGCCACATGGGGAAACGTAAACCTTCCCACGCCCATCTCAGGGAAGCTCAGCCACTGGCGCTCAGCCCTGGCCGCGTGAGAATCGCCAGGGGAGCTTTGAAAAAATATTGATCCCGGAGTTGTGGCTCGGTGGGTTACAAACCCGACTAGTATCCATGAGGATGTGGGTGCAGTCCCTGGCCTCACTCAGCGGGTTAAGGATCTGGCGTTGAAACAAGCTGTGGTGTAGGTCGCAGATGCGTCTCAGATCCAGCATTGCTGTGGCTGTGGTTAGACCCCTAGCCTGAGAACCTCCATATGCTGCGGATACGGCCCTAGATAAGACAAAAAGACAGAAAAAAAAAAAACCACGTACGGGGGGAAATTACCCCTTTACAGCTTGTGGTTTAAACTACCATCGCTGAGTACCCAAGACTTGAGTTTTTTCTATTTTTCTTTTTTCTTTTTAGGGCCACACCTGCAGCCTATGAAAGTTCCCAGGCTAGGGGTCGAATTCAAGCTGCAGCTGCCAGCCTATGGCCACAGCCACAGCAATGTCATATCTGAGCCCTGTCTGCGACCTATACTGCAGCTCGCAGCAATGCCAGACCCTTAACCCACTAAATGAGGCCAGGGATCAATCCCGCATCCTCATGGATACTAGTCGGGTCCTTAACCTGCTAAGCCGCAATGGGAACTCCCCAAGACTTGAGGTTTCAAATAAATGTGTAGAGTTGATCTCTTCCTGGGCCCATTAAGAAAAGCTACTTAAGGAAACCCAGAGCCCAGGAATCCAACTTTTTCTCCCACTGCCCTTTACTTTTTAATTTTTAATTTTTTGGTCTTTTTTCTTTTTAGTACTGCACCCACGGCACATGGAGGTTCCCAGCCTAGGGATCGAATGGGAGCTACAGCTGCCGGCCTATGCCACAGCCACAAAAATGCTGGATCCAGGCCACGTCTGTGACCTACACCACAGCTCACGGCAACGCTGGATCCTTAACACACTGAGCAAGGCCAGGGATCGACCCGCAACCTCATGGTTCCTAGTCAGATGCATCTCCGCTGAGCCATGACAGGACTGAATCAGAGCTGTAGCCGCTGGGCTACACCGCAGCCACAGCAATGCCAAATCCAAGCCGCATCTGTGACCTACACCACAGCTCATGGCAACGCCAGATCCTTAACCCACTGAGCGAGGCCGGGGACTGAACCCGCAGCCTCATGGATACTAGTCAGATTTGTTTCCACTGAGCCCCCTCGGGAACTCCCCACCCCTCACTGCCCTTTATGTTCTAGAACCCGCTGACGGAGAGAACTCACATGTATTAACAGGGACTAAAAGGCCCAAAGACCCGAGGCCAAAAGATAAGTCCAAAGAAAACGGATTCAGGAAACACCATCCTCACAGCAACCAGCCCCATGACTGTCCCCAAAGCGAATCCTAGTGTCCTCTTTTATAGGAGCCTGAAACAAAGACCCTGAGGCTGGCCCTGGAAGGGGATATTCTGGGCCGGAAGGGTCAGTAAAAGGTGGAGGCAGGCGGAACAGGAGGCCACCCCCTGCGTGTCCCCTCTCAGGACCCTCTGACACATCAGGTAAGACCTCTGATCCCCCAGTGTCACCCACGCGCGTCTTGCCTCCTCTCAGCAGCCAAGGCCCCTCCTCCCACGTACAGTCCCACCAAAGGTACCAGCGTGCCTCTCGCTAAGTTACTGTCCTCTGCATAAGCAGATTACGATAACCAAATGCAGCTCGCTGTGTAGACATGCGAAAGGGCAGCAGACATTTAAGGGTACCTAATGGGAGGCATTCAGAGCTATGCTTTAAAGAACTGTATTTAACACTCTAAAAAGTAGGGGTACACACCCCCATATACACATGCGTGAGTGCATACATAGCAATACAAAAAGATAAACGAATACAAGAAACTCTTACACCCAGGAGAAAAGGTATTCAGAAGATACAGGATTTTCCCTGCTCCCTAGGGGATCATTTCGTGTTGGGACAGAGCTCATTGTGATGTCACCCATAGGTGCCAGCTTCACGCCCTTTCTTTCTCTTGAAGGGTCTCAGCACGGCTCTCCCCATCGGGCCAAACGGGAAATGGAAGGGAACAAGCCCCACGCCAGGCCAAACACAGGAGTTCTTTTCTTTTCACTGGCACCTCGGGGGAAAGGGCCCTGAAGGTTTTCTCTGCCTTGAACCCTAAGGATATCATGCAGCACTCTGGGCAGCCACTGGCCACCGCTGGCGAGAAAGAAGGCCGCAGGTGGGGACGGCAGAGCTCAGAAGTGGGGGGAAAGGAGGGCTTCCAGGTTTGACCCCCTGGTCTGGTGGTCCCCATCCTTCCTCAGGTTTGGGGTTTGAGTTCTTCTAATTTGTGAGTGATGAGGAGACCTTTCAGACAAGTCCCCTGTCGCCGGTGAGTCAGGTGGCCAGCTCCTGCCACTGAGGCAGTTCTGAGCCAAACAATCGAGCCCAGTGGCGCACACACCCAGAAACGGATGGGCAGGAAACCCGCCCAGGTAGCCGCGGGTATCTGCAGGGGACCGTGTGCGGTGAAGGCGGCTTTCTTCTGACCTGGATAGCTTCCGAGTATGAGATGACCCCTTGACCGAGCTGTGGGGACAGAGGGGCAGTGACTGTCTGGATCATGCACCTCCAGGGCCCAGCACAGTCTGACGCTTAGTAGGGCTCCATTCATCTACTGGATTCAAGATTTTACTCTGTGTAATTCCTTTCTGGTCTTTAAGCCAACTATTTTATTGATAACTCCCGTGCAGTAAAGTGCACAGATCCCGAGTGTTCGTGACACTGGATGGACTTCCTTACCACAAACACACCCAGGGCAGGACACAGCACGTTCATCTCTAGCACCAAAGACACCCCGACAGGGCCCCCTCCCGAACACCAGCCCCTCGCTGATCCGAAAGTTCACCGCCATCCGAACACAAGACACCACAGACCCCCTTGCCTGCTTGGTGCGTCCCCTCTGCCTCTGCTTCCTTCACTTGTGTCCCCACCCAGCCCCGTGGCCGCATGGAGTGGCAACTGTTTCATTTCCAGTGCTACACTGGCCCCACTGCATGAAGAGGCCACAGTTGATTTTTCTGCGGGCCATTGGGTAGTTTCCAGTTTGGCACTATTACGAACTGAGCTACAGTGAACACTCTGGCTTTTGGGTGAACACAATTCTACTGGGTAAACACTTTGAAGAAGAAGTGGGAGTGGACAGAAGTCAAAGGATTGGTCCCAGGCGAGCATTCAAAGGGAGGGAAACTGGGAAGGCCTGCCAGCTCAGACGCCTGCTGGGCAAGGATGCCACCAGCGGAGAGCAGCTCAGGCGAAGAGCTCCACAGGGGAAGCTGAGGGAAGAACGCACCTGTGGGTGCAGAGGCTAAACTCAAGGTGACCTGCGGAAAATTCAGGGGGATATTTGACCGGGTGACTAGCAAGAGAGACCTCTGGAACACTGGTGAGAATGTCCAGTTAGAGGCCGTCGGGCTGTGTGTATGGACGAAGTTTCGTGGGGGAAAAAATGCACGTGCTCCGAGAAGGAGGAACACAGCCAAGGGCCACGAGCGCGGCTGCGTGCGAGACAGATCACACGACCACCAGGAGAACCGAGTCCAGGAAAAGAGGCAGGGCCAGAGACGGGCAAGATAAGGCCAGATGGTGGCCAGATTCAGGTAACAGGGACAGGAAGGCCACGCGCAGGGCTTGGTCATCAGCTGCTCAGGGACCCCGGGAAGCGGTAACGGTGGGGACAGCCATGTGGAAAGGTCTCCAGAGCGAGACCGTGGGCAGTTGCAGAGGAGAGACCTTGCATGGGGGAGGGGGACTGTCGCCCCCACAAAGCTGTCCTCGTCCCCTCCTTGAGCTGCTGCCCTGGCCAGGCCCGGGAGGATTTGAAGAACTGGGGTAAGCAAGCTATCACCCAGCAGCTCCTTCCAAAACCTTAAGGTTTCCAGAAAGCCTTAGTTAGCTTTCCAAACTAGGTGGTCCTTTCATTGTCCCCAAAGACACCGCTATGAGAGGAGACCAAATATTTTATATGCAAAGGGGCAGTTTCCAAGTAAAAACTGCAAGCCCAGTCTGAGCAGTCTGCTCCGCACTCAGAGTCCGGCTTCCCCGAGCTCTGCCTGGACCATGGAGCTCCGGTCATGGGCTGGGGACAAACCCCAAAACCCCTTTGATGAGAAGGAGGCTCTGAGAACCAAAAGAACCAACCAAAGTCCTCGAGGCAACCAGAAACTAGAACAGGTTTTCAAAGATTCCTGACTGCTTAGGATCCCCCATCCCGATTTCATGGTGAAATGTCCTGTCCTATGGGGATGCAATTCATCCAGAAGGTTCTGGCACACGCCAGAATTCACAGGAGGGGATGTTACCAATGCTGCTGTCGCTAGTGATTTATGACCCCGCCGCTTCAGGGATGTGAGACTTGATGATGGTTCCTCATTCATTCGAAGATTTACATGGCGAGATTAAGGAGCTTGCAAAAGCTGCCAGAGGCATGCCATAAGTTGGAAGTTCTAGCAAACTGAGCATACACACCAGCTACTCTAACACGGAAATGTTTCCTCACTGACATGAGCACTGATACACGGTGCTGCTCTTAGAGGAGACTGCCCTAAACACAGAGAAAAGGAACGTCACCTAAAAGTCTAAAAGAGAGATGCTGCCAAGAAACTATTTCAGTGTCTCCTCGTCCCCTACAAGTAACCCTGTTGTCCTGTTATAGGACAGAAGCTGCTCAAAGCTGTCACCTACTTTACCTAAGCCAAATAACTATTTTAAAATTTTTACCTTTTTTTGTTTTCTCAGGACTGCCCCTGCAGCATACGGAAGCTCCCAGGCTAGGGGTCAAATGGAAGCTGTAGCTGCCGGCCTACGCTACAGCCACAGCAATGACACATCCAAGCAGCATCTGTGACCTACGCTGCAGCTTGCAGCAACTCTTAATCCTTAACCCACTGAGTGAGGCCAGGGATCGAACCTGCATCCTCATAGATGCTAGCTGGGTCCTTAACCCGCTGAGCCACAATGGGAACACCCGAAATTTTCACTTTTAATTGTGGTAAAATACACACAACTTGAAAGTTACCATCTTAAAGTGTTCAGTTCAGCAGTGTTAAGTCCGTTCACATTGCTGAGCAACCAGTACCCGAAATGCTTTCAATCTCGCAAAACCGAGACTCTGGCCCTGTTACACGACTCCCCATTTTGTGCCCACCATTCTACTTTCTGTCTCCACGAATTTCACTGTTCTCCGTCCCTTGTATAAGTGGAATGGTACAGTATTTATCCTTTTGTGGCTGGCTTATTTCACTGTGCAGAAGCCATCTACATTGTAGTGTGAGTCAGTACTGGTTTCATTTTCAGGGCTGCATAATATTCCACCCTATGGTTACACTACTGTTTGTTTATCCAGTCACCTGTCAGTGGACACTTGGGCTGCTTCCACCTTTTGGCTATTATGAATAATGCAGCCAAGAATACAGGTGTGCAAATCTCTCTTTGAAATTCTGCTTTCAATTCTTTGGACATAAGCCCAGAAATGAAATTCCTGAATCACATGGTACTTCCATTTTTTAATCTTTTGAGAAACTATCATACCGTTTTCCATGGAGGCTGCACCATCTTATCTTTTGAGAAACTATCATACCGTTTTCCATGGAGGCTGCACCATCTTATATTCCTACCAAAAGCACACGAGGGTTCCAATTTCCCCACATTCTCTCACCAACAATTGTTATTTTCTGACGTTTGGTTTGGTTTTGATAGTAGCCATCCTAATGACGTGGTTACAAGAGCCCTCCCAGTGGCTTGGATGCCACATCCTGAGTGTCACACATACATCGTCTCCTTGATTTCTTGTAAAAGTCCTGCTCAGAGCGAAGTGCGTGCCTTGGTCCATTTTACAGGTGAGAACACTGAGGCTAAGAGAGGTAAAGTCACTTGCCTGAGGCCACACAGCTGCTCTGAATACTTCACCACTGGGTCATACCCTCTCCCTCACACCAGGAACCACCGCCAACCCCCTTAGCCGTGGAGACGATTAAATAAAGACGTCTCTGAAGTTTACCCCAAGCTCTCAGCACACAAGACGTGATCACGACATTAATCTCCTTAAAAGCTAAACTCAAAGAGTGAAGCCTACAGCCCACCCAGGTCCTTCTCTGGTCTGTAAATTTTGCTCCTGCTCAATGCCAGAGTCACCCAGGAGGGAGGCTGACAGCTTGAACATGGTGTCACATTAACCCGTCTCCCCACCATCCCGCCCCAGTCCCCCCAGATCAGGACGCGAGGCCCTGCCTGGCAGAGGACACACAGGCAGCATTGTCTCCCCTGAACTGCTGCTTCAACTCTCGAACTTTCCACCAAATGCTTTGGCTGCCAACGAGACCACCTGGCGTCCCAGCGCCGGGCGCTCCAAGAGGGTCTTTGGAGACACTGCCTCCTTGTTAGATGCAGGGGGGCCGTGTCCTGAGATGCGGGGTGCAAGGCGAGGCCACCGGCGGCCAGGCTTGCTGTCGTGCGCAGTGCAGGCGCTCAGATGTGGGGTGCGGGTGGGGCGGGGGGCATCGCTGTACCGCAGGATTAAACACTTCGGTGTCAACATGTGTGCAGTATTGCTCGAACAATGTTATCATTGTGAATTGAATGGACCAAAGGGTTTAGGGGATGGGGTGGGGCGAGGGAGAAAAGATGGGTTTAATTATCTCTAGGGCTGAAGCCAGTTGTTTGCCTAAAAAGCCCAGACGCTGGTAAAGCTGAAAAGAAAACTGGGCTGTAAGTTGATATGGATCTTTCCGCTGTGAACCGAGGCAGGCACCCCTCACCCAGGGGTACCCTATCTCCCCCGGCGGGGGTGGGTACACAGCCCCCAGGGATCTCTGGGTCCCTACTCGATCCTTGGCTAATTGAAAATGAGGGCAGAGAATGGAAGTTAGGTACTATTTTCAGCTAAACTGGTGATTCTCAATAGGGCAAGTCTGTCCCCCGCACCCCCACCCCGGGGTCGGGGTGGGGAGGATACTGGGCGATGCTGGGACTCTTTTGTGTTCATCACAACTAGGAGCATGTGGTGCTGGTATCTAGTGAGTGGAGAACAGAGATGTTGCTAAATACCCTGCAATGCACAGGACAGCACCGTGACCGCAGGGGGTGGCTCAGCCCCAACTGCCAGCCATGCCAAGTTGGGGTTCTCAGAGCTAGCAGCCACGCCAGCCTCCCGAGAGGCCGGGAACCTCGGGTTTGGCCCCACTCAGGCTCTCGTCTGCTTGGCTGGGACCCCAGGCTCACTGGGCCTCAGTTCCTCCCTCTGTAACAAAGAGGTGGATGATTAATCTGAAGTCCATTTCACTTGGATTAGGTTGTACCGCAGAAAGTCGCCGTCCCCGTAGCCCTGCTGACCTGCGGAGGAAGCGAGCAACTGGAATCCTGCGCGGCCAGGAGCCACGTGTATCCACTGAGTCCTTGCAGTGTAGCGGGTGTGGCTGGGCGTGCACGCAGTGTTGATCTTCATTTCAGCGTAATTACTTTAAATCGCAGTGGCCACACGCACCCAATGCGCCCGGACCGGATGCCGCCATCATGGCGGGAAGTTCTGCTGCGCAGCCCCGCCCGGTAGCCTCGATGCACTGGCCTCTGATATCGGCAAGACCATGTAAAGAGCTTAGTGCAAAGGAGGGTCCAAATACATGTTCTCAGAGACACGGGAGAAGGTTTGTCCTCAAAGAGGTTCCCAGTGTGAGAAATTCCGTGGAAGTGGGAGGCTGGGGGGGTGAATTCGGAGTTGTGGGAGAGGCCTGGGAAGGACGCTGGAGGCCCCTGGCTCTCAGTTCTGCCTGTAAAACAGGCAGTGATGACTTCGGCTCGGGTCCCAGGGCCACCTGGGAGCTTGTCACTAGGCCAGTGACATCAGGTGGAATAATGATCAGACACACCAAGTTCAGGGGCGCAGGGCACAGGCTGGCCCAGCACTGGCACCAAGACCTCGTCCCCTGGGCCGAGCTGGGCTGTCCGCACTCCCGAAACACCAGCTCCCCGGCCACCCCATTCATTCCCTTCCTCGAACTTAACCCCCCTCCCCGAGTATTTGAATGATTGGATCATTGACCTGTTATTAACTGTCTTCTCTTCAAGGTTTTAACTCCAAGAGAGTGAGACCTAGAGCGCACCACACGTGAGGTTCCCATGGGGAGCTCGGCTGGGGTGGGAGTTGTGGCCCTAAGACCCCCAGGCCCTTGGGCACGTTCGTCCTCATCTGTCACATGGGAGGATAGTGAGAATAGCCCCGACCTCGATGGGTGGGCGTAGGATTAAAACAGTTTGGGATCCTCAAGTTTCAGCATGTTCAGAATCACTGGGGAACCTGTTAAAACACAGACCGTGGGGCCGACTCCCAGGAGATCAGGGGTGTGGCCCAAGAACTTGCATTTCTAACAGGTCCTCAGGAGACGCTGATGCTGCGGGCCTGGGGACCCCCTCTGAGAACCATCAGACTAGAGACCATCTGCGGAGTCCTTGGTGTGTAGGAAAATCTTCAACCACGCGAGCGATGGTTTTCCTGTTGTTCTCCACTGTTCCATCCACATTTACTTGCCAGGCACGCGGCAGGTTCTCGAGTGTCTTAGTGAGCCAGCTTCGGGAACTTTGCTCCACAAGCCCCTAAGGCGGGCAGAAATCCACCCCGGGCCCCACTCAGCTCAAAAAGCAGTAGGGAGTTGGGATTCTGCCAATGGTCCATCAGCGGTGACTCAGGACAAGTTAACCTTGCAGTGCCCGTTGTGGCTCAGCGGGTTATGAACCCGACTAGTATCTATGAGGATGAGGGTTCGCTCCCTGGCGGTGTTGCCGTAAACTGTGGTGTAGGTTGCAGACGAGGCTCGGATCTGGCGTTGCTGTGGCTGTGGCATAGGCCGGCAGCTGAAGCTCTGATTTGACCCCTAGCCTGGGGAATTCCATATGCCACAAGTGTGGCCCTAAAAGGACACACACACACAAAGGACAAGTTACCTGCTCTCTAGGGGGCTCTGCTTCACCTTCTATAAAACGGGAACACTAAGAAGCTCCCGGTTACAGGGCCATTGTGAAAATTCAAGGACAGAGAAGCTAACAGTCCTGGGGGACAGCAAGGACACGGGCCAGGGGTGGGGAGAGGAGCAAGGCAGCCAGCGCCCCCTTCCCCAGACCAGGAGGGTGCCTGCCCAGACCTCCCCCCAAAGCAGGCAGAGCCTCCTGGGTCAGCTGGGCAGGCACAGCTGGTTTAAGGTATTTTAGAAGCAAATCAAATCAAATGAGAATTTATAATCCTTCCTGGGGTCTGGGTTCCATCACCCTAAACTCATTAGGCCCGAGCAGTGCAGGTGCAGCTAAGGAAGAGATTGTTCCTCGTTTCCTTCACGCTGGGCTCCCATCTCCCTTTCAAAATAAGAGTCTCCTCTAAAGCCCCGTAGTTAAAGAAAACACTTGTCACAGAGGCAGCAGCATCCATTGCTGCAAACAGGACGGTAAAGGGATGTGCGGAGGCCGCCCCAGGGGCCTGCGGGCCGGGGGGGGAGTTTGGTGGAAACCAGCCACCGTCAAGACCCTCACTCCTTTCATGCTCACGTTTTAACAAACTGAACCCAACTTCCCAAGCGGCACCATCAAAATATCCTTAAAACTGTCTTGTTGTCCCTTGAACCCATTTCTGGGAAGTGAAGGAGAATCCTCTGATCATCTCTTCCAACCAGTGGGCCTGAGGACAGAGCCAGGCCCCTCGCATTAAGTCTCTCTTGGAAACAAGGAGAAGCAACCCATGTGGCCAGAACCCATTTACAGGCAAAAAAGCTCTTCCAGGCTTTCAGGGCCAAATGAGGTTCTCCCAGGATGGACAGGCCTTCCCTCAAGCAGCCCTCCACCCCTGGCCAGCAAACGACGAGAGGTTCTTCAGACGCCTGGAGTGTCTCCATCTGTTCATGCTCTTCCCAGAGGAAAACAGCGGCATCTGTCCCAAGGGCAGAACTCAGACCCAGACCCAGCCTGGCCTCGGCTTCCTTCCTGAGACAGCCATGCTGACTGTCTTGGGTCATTTTCAAGAACTTTTGTCACTTGTCTAAGGAGAAGAGGATAAAGATTGTTCTCGGCAAACCACTGGCTGTTGGCTGGAGTCTCATGCAGCCTTCAAAGTCAGGGCTAGAGTGACCTAGTCACAGGCTTGAGTTTAAAGAGAAACGAGAGTCTCTCCAAGGGCTGCAGAGGGTCGGTCTGAATGGATGCCAACATGCCACCTGCCTTCCGCGTGTGTTCACTGCAGCGTACTATTATTTGGAGACTTCGAAAACTAGCTTGGAGCCCCTGTTGATCTGTGCACAGCGGAGCCAAATCACACACGCAAATAACTCGTGTAAATCCAACTATACACCACACAGACGACAACAACAAAGAGGGAGAGAGAAACAGCTTAGATCACTTGAATGTGGCCACCCAGTGAACACATCCAAGGCACTTTCCTTCCCTGCTTTTTCCCTCCTCCTGTGCGGGCCAGAAGCCACTTTCCTACCTTCTTTGCAGCTAGATCTGGCCTTATAAACCAGTTTGGGCCAAGGGAGTTACAAAGAACTCTTCTAGGAACTTCTAAGAAGCCAAGAGACAGGCAAGCAAGGAGAGCTCTTTGGACCCTTCCTCTTTGTCTTGCCTTGAATGTGAGATTGTAAGAAGATGTGATGGCGAAGGCTGCAGCAGCCATCTTGGAACCATGAGGTATTAGGCATAAGGACTTTGAGGATAGTGAAGGCAAGGTGGAAGCCTCCTGGATCCCAGTATGATGGCCCTGAGCTGCCACCCCTAAACTTGGAATCACTTCTCTGAAGACCTCTGTTATGGGAGATAATGACAGGTTTGTAATGCTAAAGCCACTATGAGGCAGGTACACTGTGACTTAGAACAAGTCCCAAAGGAGACATGACTCCTCTCTGCAGAAGCAAGAAGCAGCCTTTGCATCACTTCCTGTTCATAAGGGTGCTGCTAGTAACAATAAGTATTTTGGTACCATATGGCACCACACTTAAGCCCACTGTTTCACGCTATGATCCAGGGAAGAAGTAGCACCCTACCTCAATGCTGGGAGACTTGACACCCGGAGACATGTCACATCATGTCATGCATACTCTGCATAAGGAGACAGAGTGCATCTGTCTACAACATGGCGCTTTCCTAGGGGATCTCAAGGGTGAGTTTCTTTTCTTTTTCTTTCTTTCTTTTTTTTCTTTTTCAGCCATACCCACAGCATATGAAGTTCCTGGGCCAGGGATCAAATCTGAGCTGCAGCTGTGACCTAGGCAATGCCAAACCCTTAACTCACTGCGCCAGGCCAGAGATCAAACCCCTGCCACCTCAGAGACAGCACTGGATCCTTAACTCACTGCGCCATAGTGGGAACTCCTCAAGGGTAATTCTCACTCTGCCCAACTTCTATCTGACCCACTGCCTTCAGCTGGCCCCCGCGAAGAGGCAAATGCAGCATAGCAAGTTTTAAAAAAGCCCCGGGCCTCATCAAACTCTGAGATGGGTGTTGAATAAATAAGCATCATTTTTCAAATATGAAGCTTCTTAGGAAAATGCACAGACTTCAACGTGAGGACCCAAGGTGGACTGGGGGGGGAACTTACAGTCATCCCCAGTGAGGGCTGGTCAGGACATCAGGCCATCCACAAAGGACCTAAAAGACCTACAGCCGGCAGTCCCAGGAGCAGCCCCCATTTACTGAGTGGTCGCTGCCATTATCTCACGCAATCCCAGCTGCCCTGAGCCCTAGGCCATGCCCTGTTAGAGGGAAATGGCTGTGAACTACAGTCCCTGCCTCCAAATCCATGAGTTGAACCCAAATTCTAACACGCTGGTACTAGGAGGCGAAGGCCTTTAGGAGGTGATCAGGTCTAGATGAGGTCGCGAAGGGGGAGCCTCGTGATGGGACTGGCACCCTTCTGAGACGAGCACGAGCCCAGAGCCTCTATCTCCGGGCCATGCGAGAACACAGCAAGCAAGGGAGCAGCGATCTGCAAGCCGGAGAGAGAGCAGAACCGGCTGTGGCACCTTGGTCTCAGACTTCCTGCCTCCAGAACTATGAGAAATAGTCTGATGTTTCAGCTACTTGGGCGATGGCATTTTGTTACGGGAGCCCAAGCTGACCGAGAAACTGGGGCCCAGAGCACTTGAACGCCTTCAGGCACTTGCATGAGGTCATGCACCAGTGACCCAGGACTCGAAGCCAGACAGCGCCACTGTCCCCTGAGCCCCAGTCTCCTCCCACATAAAAGTCAATGTGGAAATCATGCTGGTGGATGAACGCCTGGCCTGAGTGGGTTCTCCCTTCATATGGAGAAGTGTCGGCTACCCACATCAAAAAGTGGGGGCACTAGGGAAACGCCCCCCCCCCCGACTAAAGCTGCCATAAACAGAGTTCAGGGGGAAAACGGAGAAAGAGAAAAGGTACAATTTTACTATGGATTATTTATTTATTTATTTTTGTTTTATTTTGCTATTTTTTTTCTTTTTCATTTTTGGGGCCGCACCTGCGGCATATGGAAGCTCCCAGGCTAGGGGTCACATTGGAACTGCAGCTGCCGACCTACACCACAGCCACAGCCACATGGATCTCAGCCTCATCTGCGACCTAATGCTGCAGCTTGAGGCAATAGCAGATCCTTAACCCACTGATCGAAGCCAAGGATCGAACCGGCATCCACACGGACACTATGCTGAGTTCTTAACCCACTCAGCCACAATAAGAACTCCTATTTATTTGTTTGGGGGTCTAAACAACCCCTAAACCTGAGGGGTTGTCCGTGCCCTAGGCTGGCGGGAATGCGGAGAGCCAGTCCGGGTGGTTCAGTGTTTCCTGAAAACTGTATGGATAAACACAGATTGCAATCAGCAAGAGGCAACTTTCTAGAATAACAAGATTTGTAATAAGAAAACCAGCTTCCCGGTTTGCCTCGTGCTCAGCCAACAGAGACCAGCTTCAGCTTCACCGCTGAGGGAGGACCCCAACCCGAATCCCGCAGAGCTCAGTCCCTGGGACACAGGCACACACTGCCCCGTTCCAGGAGCCAGGGGTATCCCACGGCCCACTATATGCAAGGCGGGCCGGCTCCAGAGTGGTCCACGCTTCAGCCGGACAGGTGACAGCATCGCTGCCAGCCGCTAACATTCCAGGCACCTGCTGCCACAGCTACAAAGGGAATGGATCCCAACTGCAGCCCAAGAGGCAGGCACCAGCACAAACCTGGCGTTCGATGACTCGGCCAAGGTCACAGAGCTCAGGCATAAAGGTGGGGTTTAGACTCGTGTCCAACCCCAGAGCCGCGCTTAACTACCACCTGACACGTTTGAAGAGATTTTTCTTTTTTCCAAAGACAACACAGGACAGGGCTGCTGGGATGAAGCAAATGCAGGACAAGCTGTGCAGTGTACTCGATCCCCGTGGTAGGAATTCACCATGCACGCCCCACATGAAAGACGCTGGGACGTTTTCAGAGGAGAAATCTGTTTAAATCAGAGTCCGTTCAAACTCGGAGGGGCCCCTGTGACATCCAGGAAGAGGAGGGTGTCTGTGTCACCGGATGTCTGCAGAGGGCAAAACAGGCAGACAAAACTCAGGCTTTTTACAGTTTCCCCTTCCCCAGGTAGAGGGTGTGGACAGCTAGAGCAGGATTCAACACGCTTCTCTAACAAGCCAGGTGATAGGTACTCCGGGCTCTCTGCTGCAGCCACTCGCCTCTGTCCACGTAGCGGGCAAGTGGCCACAGACAAGACACAAACAAAACGAGTTCCAATAAAGCTTTGTAGACACTGGAGTCTGAATTTCATCTCGCACATCGTGGAATATTCTTCTTTTGATCATTCATCACCTTTTCAACAAAAAAAAAATGTAAAAACCATTCTTGCTCAAGGGCTGTACAAAAACCAGTGGGTTGCCCTGCTTTAAGCAGCTCAGAACTATAGCGGGAGATGAAAAGTCCTGCTCAGCACCCCCGCCCGCAGCAGGGTACCTGCTGGAGGGGAACAAGGTAGGAGGGAGGTTTGCCCTATTTCCTCCTGAGGGGACTTCGGGGGAGGATAAAAAAGAGAGGCCAGTTAGTTCTAAGTGCGTATTTAATCACTGTTTGGTACCGTTGGGCAAAAGTGCTGTGAAAACATTTGGGTTCCCAGAAGGACGCTGGGTCTTTAGAGATCTGACCTCCATTTTCGTCTCCGGGCTGTTTCAAAGCCAGGCGGAGCCGCGTTCCCAGGAGAGGCTCCCGTTTTGATTGCTATCTGTCTTCCTTTCAACTGGAAAACAATCCGTCAGTCCAGAAATGACGCTTTCCCCGCTCAGCGCCACGGGCCAATGGGTTGGAAGCAAAGGTTCCCAAATCAATTTCCAAGTCTGTGCAAAGTTACCACCAACGGGTGGTTCTCAACCAGGGATGATTCTGTCCCCCAGAGCACATCCGGCGACGGCCAGAGACCTGGCGGATGTCGCAGCCGGGGCTGCTCCCAGCAGCCAGTGTGCAGAGCTCAGGGGTTGCTTGCTGTTCAACGCCCCGCAGTGCGCAGGACGCCCCACGACAGGGAACAACCTGGCCGAAAGTGTCCGTCGTGCCGAGGCCGGGACACCTGGCTCTAAAACTACCACAGAAGGGCAAGTTCACGTTCCTGGGCTCTTTGGGGCACATGCGACCCAGCGATTTCTGGATCCCTTTTCCTCCATCCCCGCCCCCACCCCCAGCACATTAAGACAATTAGGAGCTCAGAGTTTGAGCAGGCATAAGGCAAGTAGCTTCGTTTATGGTTTCCTCCTAAAGGAAATGACCAACCAGTGCCTCCGCCCTATAAACATTTACCAGCCCTGGAAGGTTCTGAGGCCCCACTGCCATTTTTAAGGGCTTCTCTCTCAACAAAAGGTAGGTCAAGTCGGTCAGAAAACGGAACCCGAGAAGGAGCAGGAGGATGGGGGTGGGGGCGCCTTTCACAAAGTTCAGGACCCAGAGGAAAACTGAAAGACCTAAAAGGACCCCCGCCCCCTCTTGTTTGCTTATAAACGAAGGACTGCTTCACACGGGCATCTCGTGAAAGGGCGCAGAGAGCGTTTTAAAGGCCTCGGGACACTGCCACGTGGGGCTTTCGTTTGCTGGCTGAGGCCCCGTGGTGTTAATGGGTCTGTAGATTGATGAGTTATTGGCCTTTGGGGCGTGATTCTCTCAATGGATTCCAGGAGGGGCTCTCAAGGCCACACCAGCAAGAGCCACCTCAGGGCTGACCTTCCTTAGGCCGAGACCCTCCCAGGTCCAGCACGAGGGGTTTCTGGTTCATTGGGGCCGGAAAAAAAATTAATCATAGAGGAAAACATAACTAACATCCAAGTACTCACAACTTAGAATTTGCAGGTATTCGTGTTATGGTTGCTTCCTTTTTTTTCCCCCAAAACACTTTAGAGTAAACTTTGATTTATAGAAAAGCTGCAAAATTAGTATAAAGTTCCCGTGCAACCTCAAACAGCCTCCCCCACAGCTCACGTGTCCTGTCACTGTGGGACACCTGGCAAAACTAAGAATTTAATATCGATGTGCTCCTATTGACCAAACCCCAGACCTTTTTTTCAGATTGCACTGCTGTCCACCGCTACCGGCCTTGACCTATCCCAAGAGCCCATCCGTGAGTCCACACCGCACTTCCTAGCGGTTCCTAATGACTAAAATAAAGGAGGAGTTCCCATTGTTCAGCGGGTTACGACCCCGAGTAGCATCCATGAGGATGTGGATTCCATCCTTGGCCTTGCTCTGGGTTAAAGGATCCTTTGCCGTGAGCTGTGGCGTAGGTCGCAGACGAGGCTCGGATCTGGTGTTGCTGTGGCTGTGGTGCAGGCTGGCAGTTGCAGCTCTGATTGGACCCCTAGCCTGGCAACTTCCATATGCTGCAGGTGCAGCCGTAAAATAAAATAAAATAAAATAAAATGAAAGGAAAGGAAACTTGACCGGAAGAGCTGGAGTTTATTTGAAATTTCTCCCCGATCCCATCCAGTCTCTGCCTTCCCAAAGGCGGCCGGCATGTGTCCTGCTGCCCCTGTTCCCACAGTGTTCCCACTCAGGTGTGAGTCCCTAGGGAAACACGGTCATTTGGTACCTGTGTGTGTGTGCATGTGTGCGTGCATGGGTGTGTGTGTGTGCGTGTGTGCGTGTGTGTGTGTTCCGACCCAATGACGACGCCCCAAACACCCTCTGCAAGTCGCCTTCTCCCTCTGGACACTCTGATTTGAGCCTATGGTGATGCATAAAAAAGCAGCCCTTGCATTCCCTTCCGGTTTATTACCCACTTGCAAAGACACGTATTACAAATTTCTTTCTCCAATCCCCTGCTCACAGGCATTCACATTGTTGGTGATTTAAACAATATGCAACATTTATTCCGGTACATAAAGCAAAAGACCATCTCTCTGGTCTTTTCTACACGGTGTCCTGAGATATTGTTGTTAAAATGTCAGTCTCCAGCCGCCTCTGGAATCTCCCCATCAAGGGGGCGTGTGGGGGGTGCACAGGGGAGCCCCAGTACCCGGGCACTCGGGGCCCTCCGCCCAACAGTAATTTCTCAGCCATGGGGACGGAGGAGAGGGCTAGCTGTAAGCAGGATGGATAATGAGGGCAAGGTGTGTTTTGCTAATTTTCATCCTCCTTTTCAGAGCTCAGAACCACCATGCAAGGTCAGGCGCTTGGAGGCCGTTTTGGGGGTCTCAGCACCCCTGCCTTGCGCCCTGTCTCCCCATTCACACGCCTCCACAGGGCCAGGGCTGAGGAGTGAAGGGGTTTACATTCAGCAAGAGCCACTCCCCCACTTCCTAGCTCCGCGAGTTCAGGCACCCACAGGTTCTCCTTAAAATGGGAATGATATGCTTTGCAGAAGTGGAGAAGATTAAATAAGGAACCTGATAAGGAAGGCTGTTATAAATCCATTACTGCTACAAAAAGATCTCAGCCTTCCCACGTTATCACTGTGATTTATTCCAGTGATGCATTTAGATAACGAAGGGGTCTCTGAATGCGGTCTCTAGACTCAGATCCCGCCTGGGCCAGGAGCGCCTCTGAAGCCCCGGCAGAAAAAGCAAGACTTCACGACAAGGCACGGCCCAGACAAACACCAACCAAGGCAAGCGCCTCTTGAGCCAGACCGGAGGCAGGCTCCTTAATTCTCTGGGTAGCGAGCCGGAGTGCAGCTGAAGCCTGCTTTTGCTGAAAGACAAGTCCTAAAGAGGCGAGTCACTTTACAAGTGGAAACGGAGAGAAGTGGTTATTCTTGTTGAACCACGTGAATACCTCAGTGATCAGGAAGCTTCTAGCAACACTGGTCTCCCAAATCGGGTGCATACACTTACGGGAGGCAAGAGAGATCCACTAGGATACAGGGCGGGAAGTGCTATAATCATGGCTAAGCAGATGCCAAGGGCGATGGGAATGTACCAGCTGCGCCTCAACAAAAATCGCTGCCTAACTGGTGGATGAGACTGAGAAATACAGATCTTATTTCAGTAACGCGGCCGGCAATTCGCTTGCTCCATCGCCATCGTGTTGCCTTGTGAGAGAGCCTTCACCTAGACAGCGTGGTTGTCACGGGCGCCAGGTCCCAGGTCCTTCCCGGTGCTGCCCTGCCCAAGCTCGGGCGGAGCTACAGTCTCCTGCCCCCGGGGTCTGACCACATGAGTAGCTTTGACCAATGAAACGGGGGCAGAAGCGCCCATGTCACTTCCAGCTAGAAAAATGAAAAGCCCAAGCACAAGTCACATCATCTTTTCCCGTGGGACAGTGATTGGTCACATTTGAGAGGCTGGCGGGTCCATCAGCCTGGCGATCTGAGCACCTTCCCACCTGGCCAATGGGCAGAGCCCTGGGCCAACCCACCATGCAGCCATAACAAGACAGCGACGAAGCTCTGTGGTTTTAAGCTGACCAAGATTTCGGGTTCTTCCAAGGTTCTTGGTGAACTATGCTGATGCTGAGAGGTTGAAGGATCAAAATGATCAGTTTGGGACCAGATCTTTAGCTCACTGATCCCAAATTGTTGAGCCATGATTTTTGAAAGATCAGATTCCATCACAATGAAAACTTGAGTGATAGCAAAATTTAATTTGTCTTGCTAATGAATTAAAACTGTATTCTTGGCATTAATTCCTAACAATGCATTAGTTAAAATGCATATTAATGAATACTAGAGTCTGGTATTTTTCTTTCTTTTTTTCCCCCTTTTTTTTTTAGGGCCACACCCGCGGCACGTGGAGGTTCCCAGATTAGGGGTTGAATCAGAGCTACAGCTGCCGGCCTAAGCCACAGCCACAGCAACGCCAGATCCAAGCCACATCTGTGACCTACACCACACCTCATGGCAACACCGGATCGTGAACCCACTGATGGAGGCCAGGGATCGAACGGGCAATCTCATGGCTCCTAGTCGGATTCATGAAGCGCTGCACCACGACAGGAACTCCAACTTTGGTATTTTTCCATCTTTAGTGCCTCCTACTTAAATCCCTATTTTAGTCCTGGTCTTATAAAGTACACACCACGCAAAAACAGGAGTAGTGACACGATTTATTTCTATTTGGGGTGTGTACTTAAAGGTTTATTTCTGGGGACGCAACGTTAAAAAATACTCAGAAGGAGCTCCTGCTGTGGTGCCGCGGGTTAAGGATCTGGAGTTGTCTACGATGGCACGGTGGCGCTGGTTCAATCACCAGCGGGGCACCGTGGGTTAAGGATCTGGCATTGCCGCGGCTGAGGTGTCGGTCGCAGCTGCGCTTGAGATCGATCCCTGGCTGGAAAACTTCCATATGCCAAGGAGGCAGCGGAAAAAGAAGCAATAAGAAACACCCAGGAGACGGTGACTTAGAACATCTCCACCTCTTTCGGGTGTGCAAGCTGCCTGTGTCTGAGCAGCTTCTGTGCCACGCGGGTTCTGCGAGGCGGTGCCAGGGCGGGACAGTGAGAATGTCTGCGAGAACCATCCGGAAGAGAGTCCTTTATCAAAGGCCAAAACACAAGTCATAGAAACCGCAGAATGACCTGCCTGCCTTTGAGCGCGCTGTTAAATTGCTGAGCCCCGGGACCACGCGAGGCCGACGGTCATGCTAAGTGCTTGCACTCTTTATTTTTCAAGACTACATGAAAGCAAGTGAGAGGCTGGCATTACAAGACGGTACAGGCCTAACTCCAAGGTTTAAAAGCACGCAAGTCCTTGATTTTGGAAACAATGCGAGTTTTCTGTTCACAGCCAAATTTCATTAAGCCAGACAACAAAAGATTGAAACTCGAAAGCTACTCTGGGGAGATAAAGATGAGAAAGACGAACACGTGGCATCCAAGATGGGGAGGGGGGACCTTAATAGTTGCTAAGGCAGAGTTTTCAAAAGTCCAAACGGAATAGAGAGAGCTAAAGAGAATTCAAAGGAAGCCCAGGGGGAGAAAGCCCACCTCTGTCTCAGGCCCCGGAGACCTTCTCTTGCGTCCTCTGGTCTCCAGAGGCTTCTAAAGACGCTGAAGCCACACGGGGCTTTGCTGCAGCCCCGCCCTGCTGGGGCAGCGGGGGTGAGGGGCAGCCTTGCACCTGCTCCCATAAAACGAGGGTGCTGCTCTGTTAATGAATGCCCGGGGCTTGTCACTCTCTCGAAGGAAAAGACAATTTGTACTTTGACCACCTTCCAGGAAGGGATGCGAAGAAATACGTCAGCATGGTGAGGTCTTTGAGATTCCAACTTTTTATTTTGGAGTACTTTTTGATTCAGAGAAAAGTTGCAAAGATAGTGAAGACAGAGTTCCTGTACAGCCCTCATTCAAGTTTTCATTTCCCTATGGTGCAGTTTAAAGTAGCCATAGATGCTAAAATTGAGAGAAAGTCAGCATTAGACTCCACTTGTGCTCAAGTAAGTTCAGTGTGCTCAGATTTCACTGATCCTAAAGAGGAGGAAAACACAAGTGTCGGAGGGGGTATTATATATACAAAGATATACAGCTTGGTGGCCACTCTCTTCACATTTCTAAAACAACATGGGTGCCTTAATCTCAGTACTTAAGATCAAGGACTTAAAAACTGAAATGTAGGAGTTCCTGTCGTGGCTCAGCAGAAACGAATCCGATTAGGAACCGTGAGGTTGCGGGTTCGATCCCTGGCCTTGCTCAGTGGGTTAAGGATCCGGCGTTGCCGTGAGCTGTGGTGTAGTCACAGACGAGGCTCGGATCCCGCGTTGCTGTGGCTGTGGTGTAGGCTGACAGCTGTAGCTCCGATTAGACCCCTAGCCTGGGAACCTCCATATGCCACGGGTGCAGCCCTAAAAAGTAGAAGAAAAAAATAAATAAAAACCGAAATGTAGACTCCTATCCTGACATGAATCCTGATCTGGCCACCAAAATAAAAGCAAGCTTTGCCATTTATTGTGCACTAACTGCGTGCAGACTCTGCATATGCGAGATATGGTTTGTCTTCGTGAGGGTCTGCGGAGGCGGCGATGGTTATCCAGCTTTACAAAATGAGGAAACAGTCTCAGCGATGTTAAGTAACTTGCTCAAGGTCACACAGCTAATAGGCAACTACAGTGGTGACAGACGCATGGGTTTAGGCTGTGTCGAAAGAGAATCAGAGCGGGCGCCGGTCCGGTCTCCCTTGCCAAGCCACACCCTCTGTTGTCACCGAGAACTTCCGTTACACGGCTGTGGAGCCCCCCAACCCCCCACTCCATATATCACCCAGAATTAGCTGCAAAGTGTCAGGAAACTTGGCCAGGCAGCCCCAAGCATCAGCGAGGGCTGGAAGCCTTCACCGTGAAGCCCTTTATAGAAAGCCGCAGTTGGCAGCCCCTGCTCCTGCATGGGAACAAATTAACATTGGCATTCCAAACACAGGAAGGGAAGGAAATTGGAAACACAGTTTATAGTTGGCCAGCTCTTTGAAATACTGTACCATGCTACCGACATCAATTAATGAAAAGCAGGGTTGTGCTGAGAGGCTCTGGTTTGCAAATGCATTAACACACGTTAAACATGTTTGTACAGGAACCGGATTATAAGCACCCTGGCTCCGAAACAATAAAGCAATTACCCTAAAACTGGTGCTCTCGGAGTTGTCATTAATTCAATCCACTCCACGCGGATCAGCAAAGGCTTTTCTCTGCTCCCAGCAATGCCTCCCGACACGAATGTTGAAAGGACAGCATCACACGTGCTACTCCGAGTTTCCCATAAGTAAGTGTCAAGCTTCATGCCCTGCTAATATCCCCCCAAATCATAAACACTCCACTGTGGCGTTGGGGCGGGGGGGACAGGACAGAGCAGCTGCCCTGGTATTCGTCGGCATTGCCGTTTCACTTCGGGTTCAAGCAGTTTTTCACTGAGGAAGTTTAACTGGGAAATATCTGTTCCATATTAAGAAATACCAAGTCACATTTTTGTCAAATAGTATTTGTCAAATGCCATTTGCTGCAAAACCCAGAATTCAATTGCAGCTGAACACACAGCTAATACCGAACGGTTCACATAATCGCTGTGGTCGTACACGGGATCATTTGCAGCGAAAGCCACCCCCCCTCCTTCCTCTATAAACTGTTTCAGGAATTGGAAAGAAAAGCATCTGAAGCTCTGGGATAAATAAAGTGCTGTGCCTTGTGCTGCCCAGTACAAAGGACCCGGCGTGCCGGGAGAACAGACTCAAAACAACCCAAAAGGCAACTGCCGCTTTGCTTCCCAATTTTGCAAGAATGTTTAAGAAAAATGATTTTAGATGATGGAGGGGGTGAATTTCCACATATCTGGCTTGCAAAGACATGCTCGGCTAGTCTCCTGAAGGACCAGCACATTTACCCACGGCACTCACAGGGACAGGCACCTGCGATCACCTCCCGAATCCAGGCGAAAAGCCTCAGTGATGTGGCCACCCTGCCCCCTCGCCCAGGTGACGTCACCCCGCCACTCCACGTCGATCTGGGATCCGTCAGGTCAGAGCCATTTGGGTGTGCAAAGCTAAATGTGTTATCATTTTCACCACAAATTAACAGTTTCTATGTAAATATTGGTATTTCCTCACCCCATGAAGGCGAGAGGAGGCAAAATGGCACCGGCGCATTTGATTTATACTAATTAAAAGCAGAGGGTCGTGCAATTCAATATATTGATTTTACCAGTGGGACTTAAATCTTTTATAATAAGTGTACACAGCTGCAGCTCTCTCCCACCACCACGTTTTAAAGGCTAATCCGCGCATTCCTTCTGACAATAATACGACAGGTCCCACACATCCCTGCCTGCGCCCTAACCCCCGGTGACACTGCCAGAGTGCATTAAGGCGAAGCGCTGCAGTGACCCGCCAGAAAACGGCCACACTGACAGCCCCCAGCTAGGTCCGAAGGGGGATGGAAAAAAAAAAAAAAATGGTCGTGGCCAGCCAGTTGGTGCAAAGGCTCTCCATTCAAAATATCTAGCTGGTGAAACAGATGGGCAGGGAGGGGAAGGGTGGAGACGGGGGCAGTGTCAGGACACTCTGATTCATGCAATGGGCCAAATATGACCTTACCCAACAGGGGAAAAAGATATTAAAGTGATAGGGGTGATCAATCAACCCAGATGAGGCTCTCCCTGGAACGAAGTCATCCCTCGCCTCTGAGCTCGGCGGACATGTGATATGCGCTCACGTCGCAGGCACGCCGGTGGTCAGGGGACCGTGGGCCAGCTGTGTTTATCAGGCAGAGGCTTGATGGACTAGGACGCGATGGAAGGCCCCGACTCCACGCTCGCAGGGCCGCACCTCCAAAGCTGCCCCCTCCAGAGAATTCCCCTCTGCCGCCCGACCCATCAACTGCTTTCTCTCCAGGCCTCCTCCCTGACCCCCTTCGGCGGGCCACCCCGCAGCCAGGTGACAACCCTGGATGGAGACCCCCCAAAAAAGAGCCAAGCACGCCGGTACTTGGGGCTCAGCCTTAACCCGGTCTGATTCCAGACAGTGAATACAAAGAAGATCAAAAAAGTTCAAATCTGGGTCACATATATCCTTGGGAAGAGGGGGGCAAGATCTTTGATTTATATAAGCGGGAAAACGAGGTTTAAAAGAAGCGATTTTGAAAGCGTTACTAAAAACACAGCTGTTGGTGCACTCCTATGGCGAAGGCGCTCTGCAGAATGAGAGAGAGAGAGAGAGAGAGGGAGAGAAAAAGGCTGGGTGACATCTATATTAACCTCTGGCTGCTTACCAGTGAGGGCCGGCACTTGAGTGCTGGAATGTGGAACAGCCCCTTCCAAATTTTAACACAAGCCAGGTTACAGCTGCGAACGCCTGCAGCCCGTGCTCCCGCGGCCAGCACTCCCTGAAGGAAATTTTTAAACTGTAACAGAATCTTTTTCTAATACTCCACAGTGGTAGGGCCTGTTCTTAGGGGCAAAAGGAGAGATCTTAATGCCAAACACTTGTCAACAAAAAGGATCGCCAGATGGTATAAAATAAAAGTAAAACGGAACAGCCTTCTCCTCGCTCTTCGGCCACATGAACAAAAGCCACTTTTATACTCTGAGCCCAATAATGATAGGGTTCCAGCTTTCCCTTTTTTTTTTTCATTTAGCTTCGAAGATGAAACCCACTTGGGTCCTTTTATAACCTGGACCGGAGATAAACGTGCATCGCGCACCCCCAGTGCCAGCCGGCTTCTTTAGAAGCTCCCAAAAGGTACTGCTGGATTTCTCCGAAAGAAAGAATGGGTGGGGTGGGGGTGGGGAGTGGCTATGGCCGGATTCAGTCTGCAGAACTCACCCGGCCTGGGGACAATTTCAGAGAGGGTAGCCTGTTTTGAATTCCAAAATTAAGTCTACACAGAGGAGCTGGGGCCTTGTTAATCCAAACCAGTTTACAAATCCCGCCATTGAACTTAAGGGGCCCAGGCGGGGGAGATGTCAGTGCCCCCGGGCGGCCCAGCTAGCATCGCGCGCGGGCTTTATTGTACAGGCTGGTCTTTGTCATAAGGTGCGGTCTAAGGTCCTCATTGTCAGCACCTGGTTTTGTCATAAATTCTCCTCTGCTCCCTCTCTAGTTTAGATCCTGCTCAGCCTGGCAAAAAAAAAAAAAAAGCTTGAACTCTGAAGAGAACGACTTATAGGGACAAAAACCAGTTTGGCTGCAGACAGGAGGAGGAATAAATGCACCAGGTCTGCAAAAGCTTTCAGAATTCAGGCTGAAGCACTGCAGCAGAGCAGGCCCCCCAGGTCCCCTGCATGATAATGAGTCACGGCTGCATACGAACCAATGACATTTTCTCACTCTGGGTGAAGTGTGAGACTAAATGACCCTTTAGAAAACTCCCTAGGCTTACAGGTCAACGTGACTTGCCATCCAAGGAAAAACCCTGTGCTTTTTCTCAGCTTCCAGGTCGCCTACATCCCCCTTCTGACCCCACTGCTACCCCAGCCCTGCTGTGGAGAGATCCCAGAACCCCACAGGATGGGAGGGGCGGGCGGTCCACTCCCACGCTGCCGCTGCGCAGAAATTACAGGCATTAGAAGCATGTCCAGCAAGAGGCTTGCCCAACCGCGGTCCAGGTCTTCACCCAACTAATTACCTCGAGTTTTAGGGACCGAGAAAGAAAGAAAACAAGGTCAGGGCACTCTCTTAAAAGCCACTCTGTCATCTAATTTGGAGTGATGTTCAGAAAGCAAGACCTGAGAAAGTCAGGACTGTCACACAAAGCCCAAAAGCCAGCCCAACTGATTAAGAGGCTCAGACAAGCCGGTCTTTGTCCTTTCAAGATGAAAGCAATGGGACTAACGGGTTGAAAGGTGTGTGTACAGCCAGGGGAGGAAAACCACCCAGCTGTGGCCTTCCTTCCCAAACAAGTCCCAGCTTGCTCTCACCACCAAGGGGGGACAGACAGCCCTGCTCCAAGTGTCCCAGAGGCTGGCAGTTGGCAACCTGGTTCCCGTCTGGCATGGGGTCGGGGTGGGGGGGCGGCGGGGCTGGGTCTGGCCACACGCTGGTCCATAAGCACCAGGGTGCTTTTTGAACTGGGTTTGCAGAGCCCTCCACAGAAGCCGGGGCTTGCAAATACCTTTTTAATGACCTCAGCCAGGCTCTGAAGGCTGCCACTGGGACCTGCTGCATTCACTGGGAGTCACAGGTACCCAAGAGAACAGAAGACACCATAAATTCCCAGCCAGGGAAAGGTCCCTGTTTAATCCCTGGCTTCAGGAGGACCACAGAGCTCTGCTTTAATTAATTCACTAATATGTATTGTATTTGGAGTTTTCTTTAGTTTCTGGTCATACGGTCCTAAATACACACTGAAAAAAAAACAAAAAAACACACAGACATGGAAAAAATCAGACCCCAGTCCCAATCCCTAAAGCCCCAGCCCCGTTCTGCTAAACAACACCCCCCCCTCCCCGTAAAATCTATTTCCAGCTCGTGGTGTCTTCTTCCAGTGGGAAAGGACGATATACAGGCTCCCGCCTAACCCCAGTGATCGGCACCTCGCTGTTTTCCGCCTCATACATCCTAGAGATTGTTCTAAACCAGGACATACGGAGCTGCCTCACTCTCACGGGCTGCCTAGTATGATTTAAACTTTCTTGAAGTCATTTTGGCATCTAAACCTCCCACCCTTTGCTCGCTCAAACTCGTTTTACTATTTGATTTTGGGCTATTATTAAGGACAGACAATGGCGTCCTGGGAACTAGGGGACCTTATCTGGCGCGGGAAGCATTAGGGCTGATCCGAGCATTCCCGGGCCCTCCATCCACGACCCAGGGCCCCCGCGGGGGGCTTCAGGATCATTATGTCCCTGTTGACACAGCGCCGGTGGGCGTGAGTTTGCAGTCCTGACTTCGTATTTTCGCAGTAAGTTACACATGTAGAATAAAAGCGGCTCAGGAAACAGCGTTATCGGGGCATGTTATCTCAGAAACCAAATATTTGATCATCAGCCCTACGGCGCGCTGCCGGGGGTTAGTTTGAGCAAGTCTGGTGAACGTGCGGGCACAGATTGGGGGGCGCGCAGGGGGGGGCACCGCGCTCCCGCCGAAGAAGCAGCCTCCGGTCCCAGGGGCCGTCCCGGCTCCAGTCGTAAGCCGGGGCTCCCGGCCACCCCCGGAGGCGTCTGCTCGTTGATTCCTCGCCACCCATTCGCCAAAAGCCGTGGCTTGCGCGCTACACGTGATAAATGCTGAAAATGGATTCTGCCCGCCCGCGACCTATCATTAAATATTTAAAATAGAAAGGTCGCAATGGCAACGCTTTTCCCCAGCTCCAGGCAGGAGATCTGAGGGCGAGGGGGGCACTCACAAGGCAGGAAAGGGGGCCCCTGGGCGCTCGGGGCGCGCAGCATGCTCGGGCGGGCGCAGCGCGAAGGGACAGGTAGGGCTTGCCAGGGCGGGGAAGGGAGCGCGACACCCGCGATGCCAGGGCCAGGCAGGGCTGAGAGGGGCGCGAAAAGGGCGGGAAGGCGGCGTCCCTGAGCAGGGCCCTTTAAATCCAGGTAGCGCGGGCCGAGCCGCCCGGCACAGCTCACATGACCGAGCCCCCGCGCTTTGAACTGAGCCGCGGCCCGCCGGGCGCCTCCTGTCCCAGAGGTGCGACCGCCGACTTAACTCGGAGAGGGCTTCAGACCCCTTCTTACTCACCCCCCTCCCACATACACACACTCCCATAAGCCAGACGAGCCCGGGTCGCCCTATCTGGGGCGCGCACAGCTTGGGGTCCACTAGGACGGGAGGGGGGCGGAGAGCGGGGAGACCTTTGGCCAGGCACTGCGTTTTGCAAAGGGCCGGGAGTGGAAAGATGGGCGGGTTGGATGTACGAAGCAGCCCCCTCCCAGTCCCAAAGCGACTGCTAACTTAGATGCGCACCCCCTCCCTCCTGTCTTCACTCACCGAGGTTGACGAAGCTCATGACCATGTCGGCGTCGGTGAGGAAGTGGCTATCCTGCAGGCTGGCCAGAGGGGGGCCTTGGGTACTGAAGACGGCCTTGTAGGGGTAGGAGAAGCCCTGGCCGTCGGGCCCGCCGCCCTCCTCCACCGCCATGGCATTGTACAGGTCCAGCATGAACATGGGCGCCGAGTTGTGCTTGCCCTGTAGGTGGGGGCGCGGGCGATGGGGCAAGCCCAAGATGGAGAGGATCTCGCGCTGCATCTCCCGCCGCTCCTGGCTGCGGAGGCGCCGGTGGATGAAGCTCGAGTGCACCTCGTTGTCCAGGCTGAAGTCGGCCAGCGCGGAGCGCAGCAGGAACAGGGGCGCCCAGAGCGCCACGAAGCTGTGGGGCGCCGCGGCGCGCAGCGAGCGCACGTGCATCGCGCCGGCTCTACGCGCGACCCGGGCTCCTGGCACCCGGCACCGGGCCCCGCGCCGCCCCAGGTGGCGGAGGGGGGCAGGCGGCCGTCCAAGCCGCTCGGTCACTTGCTGCAGACGGGCCCTGCTGCGCCCGCGCCGGACATGGCCCCTCCCCGGCCGGCCGCGCAGGGGCCCCTCGCCCCGCACTCGCCCGGGCGCACCGCGGGGCTCGGAAACCCGCTCGAGCAAGCCAGTGAGCAAGCAAGGAGGCGGGCGCGGGTGGGAGGAGCAGCCAGCAAACCTAGGAGCGGGGAGAGCGAGCGCCGCGGAGGCAGAAAGGCGGCCGGCGAGCGAGCGCTCCTTCCTCCTGTTCCTCTAGCGCTTTTGCTCTGGGGCGGCGGCGACCCACCCTCTTCCGAACTCTGGAGCCCAGAGTAGGGGCCCCAGGTCGCTCTCCCAACCCTGCGCGCCCTTGATCGCACGAGAGGCCGCCTCGGGAGCCCCAGAGTGGTACGCGCTGGGGCCTGGGAGGAGGAGGAGGAGGGGGAGGAGGAGGACGGGCTTCCAGGGGCCCCTCCCGCGCCGGCGGCCTCCCACCTGCCCTCGGCCCCGCCCTCCCCCTAGCTGCGCCCAATGGGTTCATTCATTCCTTCTAGAGAGCTCTACAAATATTTACCGAGTGCCCACAGGGTGCCCAGCGCCGGTCTGGGCGCTGCGGGGATGCGGAGAGAGGAATCCGAGCTGGCCCTGCCTTCTCCGGACTCGCAGTCCAGATCGGACAGGAGGCCTGAGCGGGACCCCTGGGATTTGGGCTGCGGTAGAACAAGCCGGGGGAGTGTGGCGGGAGCGGGAACAAGAGAAGGCATCCTGGAGGAGGTGGCACCTGATACCTCCTTGCCCCTTGCCCTCTTTTTACTCCAGCCACGGTGATCCCTCCCGGAATCTGTTGCCAGCTTGTCTTTGCACTTGCCCGTCCTTCTGCCTGGAACTCTCTCCCCAGCCTGCATCCCTCCCCATCCCCACCGTCTGACCAGCCCTTCACCTCCAGGTGCCACTTCCTCCCAGACCAAGGAAGATAAGGTCCCTTCCCCTCCTCATCTGCATAGGCACTTGTTTTATTTTAACTCCTCCTTCAAAGTCTGGAATTGCTTTGCCATTCGTGCTTCTTTATTGTCTTGTCTCCCCACTAGAAAGGGAGCTGCTCCCTGGGGGCCAAGGCTAGCCTCCCTCAGATGCCCTTGAACCCAGGGCCTGGTAGGTACCCTGGCTGCACAGTCATTATTTGTTGAATGACTGAATTTGTGTGAGCTGGAGAATTCTCCCCCCACCTCCTTCCCTTTGGGGCCCCAACCACTCCTCGGATCAGATACCCTGGTGCCAACATGGTTTGACCCTTCCGGTTTGACCCTCCCCATCCACCCTCGCCTGGCGGCACCTGAGGATCAGCGCACAGCTGGCGCTGCATCCAGGTCACCTTTGAGCATCTGTGCCTGAGATCCCACCAGACGCTCCTGGCCTTGGTTCTCCCCTCCCCTCATTCACTCCTCCCACAGTGACCCTGAGCTGCCCGCCTGGGGCCCGGCTCGCACTGGACATGGCACTCAGGAGCCCAGATAACTCAGAACCTGCTGAGGGACCTTAAATGAACTGCTGCTCTTCAGAGCCTCAGTTTCTTCATCTGTAAAAATGGGAGCAAAATAACACTTGACCCAGAGTGGCAGTGAAGACCACGGGATAAACTTCAGTCTTGCCTCCTTCCTTTCCTGGGGCTTTCCCAGGAAGGCAAACTCACAAACCAGTGGTTCCCGGATGATGGGCTGCATGGAGGGTGACTACAGGGAGTCTGAGACGAAAGGTGAAGGGCTGGGTTTGGGCACAAGGGTTTCCTTTGAGGGGAAGGGTCTGGCTAAGCCTCACTTTGGGGAGGCAGAAAGCTCCAGGACTAGTAAAGAGGAACCTGCACTTCTGGAGTTTTCTGGAGCAGAGGCGGTTCTGCCATACCGCCCTCTGGGAGATTTTGGACAAGTTGGCAGCCTGAGGGGTCACATGGGTGGCGAGAGGAGAGGCCAGAGGCCAGGTGAAGAGCAGAGGGCCACAGGCTGCAGGTCCTAGCCACTCAAGTCACATCCTGGCCCTGTCACACAGGCCCCAGGCTGCGAGATGGAACAGGTCCCGGGCCTCTGCTCACCTGTCAATCAGGGCACTGTGAGAGCCCCCGCCGCCTGCCCTTTGCCCATCGACTCCTTCCTTCCACAAAGGTTTGGGTGTCAGACAGGGTGGGCGCACAGGCACGTGACCTGGGTAAGTGCCTGGAAGGGCCTTACACTTGCCTTCAGGCTCTGCTGCTGCCATATTGCAGCTCCTCATAATCTATGAACAGAGGGAGGGTCCCCGCTTTCATTTTGCCCTGAGCCCTGCGAACTGTGTGGCCCATCCCCGGGCCAAGCTCAGTGCTGGGCTGGAGGGTATAGCCGAGTAAGCGCACACGGTGGCCTCCGTCGCGAGCTGGCTTTCAGACCCGGGGAGACAAAGCAGGAACCTTAAACATGGCTTGGGGGTAGGAGCCATTGACTCTCCCCGGCTGGACAGGCAAGACGAGGCTCGCTCACCTGCCAGAGCCGAGCCGAGTGGGGCGCCGGGAGGGTCGAGGGGGAAGGACCCACGGTGGGGCCTGTGAGGGTAAGAACTAACGCGGGGACCTGCTGAGGCAGCCGCAGGAGCTCTGGCTGATCCAGGGTCCACTGGGGAGCGTGCAGCTCCGGTCATTTCAGCCTGCGAGGTGCGACAGGAGTAAATAAACAGGGAGCGCCGGTGGGAGGCAGGAAGAGGAGCTCCTGGAGGACATGCCGCTGACCCGAGTCCCGGGAGGACCAGGAAGAGAGGCTTTCCCAGGGGAAGGCAACCTAGGCTGAAGCACCAGCACGTGCACGGGCCCTGCAGAGTGAGGAGCAGACACCAGGCTCCGTCTACCACAGCTGCCTGTGTCCCTGGGGCTGGCTCTGCTTTTTAATCTACTGTCAAATATTGGGGAGGGGGGTGGATTTTAAGAAGCAAGTGAAGCTACGAGGCAGGGGCAGCGCAGGTATGGGCACCACCAGGCTCCATCTGAAAGCAACTGATTGGTCAGCATCAGCCCTGCAGCAAGGATAACAGCTGACCCCTCTCTGCATCTCACTAGAGCCTGGCACACAGCAGGTGCTCAGTAAGCCCTGTTGAATGAGTAGCAATAGGCATCGTCCATACCTAAAGAGCATGGTGGACGTGGACGAAGGGCTGACTGCACAAACGCCAGGCCAAGGCATCTCGCAGCGCCCTCACGGCACCACCCTTCCTCTGGAAGACGTCTTTTCTCATGTGAGATGGAGACAAAATGCTCTCCAAATCTGAGACCCAGGAGAAACAAGGTTCCCTGTGAGTGCCCACCAACCCCTCTTTCGCCTTATATTTCCTGTGATCCATGGGGTAGGGGGATCCTTTATTTTCCTCAAGGCTCCCCAGGCACCCAGTGAGTGCTTGCTTGGCTGCTGAATGAATGCATGCATGCAAACAAGAGTGTCTGGCTGGGAGTCCCCACTGTGGCTCAGCAGGTTAGGAATTCCACTAGTATCCATGAAGATGTGGGTTCAATCCCTGGCCTTGCTCAGTGGGTTAAGGATCTGGCACTGCCGCAAGCTGCGGCATAGGTCGCAGTTACAGCTGGGATCTGGCGTGGCTGTGCCTGTGGCTATGACGTAGGCCGGCAGCTGCAGCTCCGATTTGACCCTTAGCCTGAGAACCTCCATATGCTGTAGGTGCGGCTGGGTTTAAAAAAAAAAATCTGGCTGGCACCAGCAAAGGCTTCAAGAGGTTTAGAGGAAGTCTTGGGTGGGAGCTAGCTGCCCAGTTTCTCGTCTCAGCTCTGCCACTTGCAGTCTCATACTGGGATTTAACCTCTCTGTGCCTGAGATCCCTCTTGTACATAATGGGAGGGGCAAGCACTCGTCTCCTAGGGGTGCTGGGAGGATTCAGAAGTTAAGTGAATTCATGTAAAGGACTTCACAAGGTGCCTGGGGCACAGAGAAAGCATTTGATAGATGTTTGTTACCATCTGGATGAAAAGAGAACCATGTAACAGGAAAGCTTCCTGAGCTTAAAAGTAAAGCAGTACCAGTTTTCACAATGGTGTGCTTTTTGGCCAAACAGAGCAAAGCAAGTTTATCCTCACTGTGTGAGATCTGGGGCTGGAGGGAGAGCCTGAGGGCAGGGACAGGGGGGCAGAGGGAGAGAGGCATCAGAGATGAAAGCATCAGCCCCGCCTCAGGGTCCAATCACTGTCCCCAGCCGCCCCCCTCCATGTGGTCCAGGGCCCAGGAACCTCCTTGAGGCCTATTTCATTTCCCCAGCAGACAGCCCCCATCCACCCCCCACCCCCTATTGCGGTTCCCCAAGCGGGGCACCCAGCGCTGTAACCCGATCTCCCCGTCTGCTCCACACCTGGGGCCAGCTTCCCGGGATGAAAGATGGCCTGGAAATGTGAGGTGTATTATTGCGTCTGGGCCAGCCCTGGCCCAGTGTCCACACCCCTCGCTCGCCGGCCTCCCGGCCCTGGCTAAGGAGTTTTCATTTCATACATCATCAGTCACATCTTGCCGGAGAGATTTTGACCAAGTCAGCATATGTCTCGAGCGAACGCAATAAAAAGAAGAAAAGCATTCTGCTGACGCACGTGCTGAGCGGGAGGCGGGGGCCTCGTCTTTGTAGGCAGGCCTCTTAGACCATCCGCACAGCCACCCACCTGGCCAAGGCCTGATGCCCTGGGCCTCAGACCCCGGTAGGGAATAGGGGGCCGGGAGCCTCCTTGTGCACAGGCTTTAAAATCCTTGTGTGCAAAGAGATCGGCCCTGGAGAGGAAATGACTTTAGCACACCTGTAACCAAAGACTGCTTTCCTTGCAGAGACTTCATGGCGCTGGAGATAGAGACTTAGGCTTGCTCACTCTAGGACTTTGCACAATTTCTTAAAACAGAGGAGTAAAATACTAAACTGTTTCTATTAGTCTTAAGTCCACATGGCAGTAGCCACAGCTCCAAATGGAAAAGGTAGACAGAAACACACACACACACACACCCCTCTGAGAAAGCTGATGCCCAAGGCGGGGTTTCCAGGGTCTCCCCAGACAGTGAGTGGGATGCTGCAGTTTGTTGCTGGCATAGCTGCTATGTCTTCCTCCATTGCAGGGAATCTGATTTGGTTTTGAGAATTTCCTAGTCCTGGTCCAGCTTTAGAGAGCTCCCTTGCCTCCCTCCCAGGTGTGAAGAGTGGCTGACAAGTGACCCCGCTCTTCCATCCGCCAGGCACCTGCAAAGTCCCGCACTGCCTCAGCCCCTTAGCCCGGAACACCCTCTGACACGGAGGGGCCTATTCTGCTCCTCAGACCACAGAGGAGACCCCGATTCTGAGAGTGCCTTGCCCAAAGTCACACAGCTCACGTGTGACAGAACCGCTAGCCAAAAGCCACATCCATCCACGTAGCCCTGGCTTCTCACCATCTGGTGCCTTCAAGGTCTGAGAGGACAGCTTCCCCTGGCTTGATCCTAAAGCACCTCCTCCCATCTGGACTGTGTACCTGCATTCCTGGGGAGTGGCCAAAATGCAGATTCCCAGGCAGCCGGGCCCAAAGGGGCCTGAGCTGCCTCACTTTCACCCCGTTCCCAGGCGATGCCGGGGCTCCCGGTCTGAGGACCACAAGGCTCTGCGTCGCTGTAGTTACAGCTAACTCTCCTCCTAATCCCACCCGTGGGGACCATAGGCACAGACGTGGTGACAGAGAGCGAAGGACACAGGGCCCAGGCACAAGGGAGACACGGGGACCAGTATGCACAGGAAGGCACCGTACCACAGGTGATACTGCCAGGAATTTGATTCCAGTGTGACCAGTTCTAATTTTCAAGAGAAGCTGGAAATTCGGTTTGTACGTACAACTCTCAATGCGCATTTGTTAGCAATGAATTTCACTTGTTTCTGAACTATGAGACCAACTACCTTCTGGTCAGACCTGGGGATCCACTTTGCCTCTGGCCTTAAAAGGGCTCCGCTGCTCCGGGAGGACGTAGCCAGCCCGCCCCGGGACCATCGAGGCTGGGGGATTTCTCAGCAGCTCCGGTTAATTCACTGGTCAAGGCACACTGAGTGCCAGGTGGGCTGAACATGCCACTCCCCACCCCACCCTCCACCCCCGGAAAAGTCAGACCCTAACCCTCACCAAAGTCCCGATGACCCGTCCGCTCTAACTAATGTCTGATAAACTCACCAAAATTCACCCAGAAACATCACAGCCCAGCATTCTCTCTTTAGGAGCTTCTAAGCCTCCCCCTCCTTCCAGCTACATCTGAACCCTTTCCGATGTTTGGGAGTTCCCCAGCCCGGGAAGCAGACCTTCCCCCTACCCCCCACAGGAGCTGAACAGGCCGAGAGGCACCATCCCCGCCTGCTTAGCAGCCAGAGCACTGCCATGTGATCAAGGCTCAGCCAATCAGAGGCAACTACCCCAGAAGCTATCACCATGCAGAGCGCGTTGGGGCCATGGGCCCAGCTGCAGAGCCCCCAAGCTTGGTTCCCTGGCCTTTCCGGGGTTCTGTAAGCCTCCCAAGATCCTCCGGTGAACACTCTTCCCTCACCAGTCAGCCCCAGATGACTTCTGCTGCCCACAGCAATGAACTCTGCAAGACACAGCATCGGCGAGCTGGAAGGGCCCTTGGAAATCACATCCATCTGCAGTTTTACAGCCCTTCTCTTTTTTTCAGCAGATGAAAGTTTTGGTCAAGCAACTTTTCATGGAGTTCCCGTCATGGCGCAGCGGAAACGAATCCAACTAGGAACGATGAGGTTGCGAGTTCGATCCCTGGCCTCGCTCAGTGGGTTAAGGATCCGGTGTTGTGGTGAGCTGTGGTAGGTCGCAGACGCGGCTCGGATCTGGTGTTGCTGTGGCTCTGGTGTAGGCCGGCAGCTGTAGCTCTGATTAGACCCCTAGCCTGGGAACCTCCATATGCCCCGGGTGAGGCCCTAAAAAAAGACAAAAAAAGGAAGAAAAAGAAGCTTTTCACAGATTCCCAACACGGAAAACAAAAACAGTTTCTCTGGTTCAGCAGAGCAGGAAAGGGGGCTAGAGTTGCTACAGTTGCAGATAAAAATATAGGATGCCCAGTTAAATATGAATTTCAGATAAACGAGGAATAATTTTTAGTATAAGCACGTCCTATGTGTTGTTTGGGATGTACTTACACTGAAAGTTTATTTTTATGTTTATTGAAAAAGATGTTTGATAGTTTAAGCCATTGAGTATTGAGTTTCTAGTCAGTTACAGCCAAAGTCCTTCATATCTCTCATCCTGAAGATGGAGAAACCAAGACCCAGGGGAAAACTGTGGGGCTCCCAGTCTTACGGTGAGCAGGGCTCCTGGCTCCCAGGAGCACCTCAGCGGACCACACCATCACACCGGGCTTCTCTCCATCACTCTTTCTTCTTCCTTCTCTTTCCTCCTTCACTGTGCTTCTGCCCCCTTTTTAAGAATTATTCTTTCTTCTCTCTTGGGTCTGTCTTTATTGCCTGCCTCCTCCTCGGCACACCCTCACTCTAAACAGCTTAGTTATGACTCATGTAAAAAAGTAATTTGGGAAGATGAAGAGATTTTAGCTTGTCTTCCATATGATGTGATGCATAATAAGAGTTACATTAATGACACGCCTATCTGGCGCTGAACACATTGCAGATTAGCTCGAATCTCCTAGCAGCCCTGAAATTAGAGGCTGTGTCTCCCATTTCACAGATGAAGATATGGAGGCACAGACGTCAAAGAACTTGACCAAGACCACACAGCTAATGAAGGCCAGCATTCAAATCCTGTGCAACCTGCTTCTGACTCCCTCATTTCCTCCAGCCACACCTCTCCGTAAAGCCAGCCCACGACTTTTATTTCCATGGCTCACACAGTGACTGACCGCTGAGTAAGGCTGCCAGACTTCGCAAGTTAGCAAGTAAAAATATAGGTCATCAAGCTAGATTTGAAATTCAAGTGGACAGATTAGTTTTAAAATATAAGTATGTCCCAAATCGTGTGGAATGTGCTTATACTAAAACTTCGTCATTGTGTGTCTGAAATTCAGATTTAATTGGGCATCCTATATTTCATATCTGGCGATCTGATACTAAGGGGCTCCTGTAGGTAAAGCAGGAAGCATCAGTTGGGCCCCAGGTTCTGTCATGTAGTAAAAGGCTCCTTTCTGGACCTTTGCACCTGCTGTTCCATGTGCCTGAAAGGCTCATCTGCCAGTATCCACTTGGCTCCATCCTTCACCTCCTCCGAGTCTCTGCTCAAATGCTATTTCACCGCTGAAGACTTCCCCACCCACCCCACCAAAAACCGCTGCCCCCCACGTCTGCCTTCCTTATTCTCCTCTCCATGTTTTCTTTTTCTTTATAACACTCACCACCACCTGAAATATTATAGAGTTCTGCGTTGGTTGTTTCTCTGCCCCACTGGAATGTGGGCATGGATTTAGGTCTGATTTGTTCACAAGAGACCAGAATGGTGTCTCATATAAAGCTGATGCTCCAAGTTTGCTGAGTAAATGAATGAACACCCCGAGAGCAGCTCCCAGCTTCTGTCCGGAACAGTGCCTGACTCAGAATCAGGAGCTGGGATTGTCGCAGACACCCTGTCGTGGAGGCAAGGCCCCCGAGGGGCCCCCCAGCCTCACGGGGGAGATCAGGTGACAAGACAGCCTCGACAGTGGTTGCAGATTGGAGCAGCCACGTGCTCAAATATTCAAGTGTGGTTTCCTTTCTCATCAAGGGCTCAGGCCCCCAGACAACTGGGTCCTGGGAATATAAACCCCAAAAAGCAACTTTGCTCTTTTTCAACCAGTTCAGAGTGTGCACAAGCCACCCACCCCCAGTACCCCTGCAGACAACGGTGTAAAGTCCTTCTGTGTCAGAAGGGAGGAAAATACACTTAGAGACATTAGCATCAACGGGAGCTAAAGTCTAGGTTTTCAGGCGCGTTATCTGCTTGACCACATCTAATCCTCACGGCTCTTTTGAAATCAGTCCTCACGGCTCTTTTGAAATCAGTCTTTTGTATATGCCCTTTTTATACACGAGGACACTGGGGCTCACAGGGAGAGTTAGCAGTTTTCCCAGGGTTTCACCACAGAAAGCAATGGAGTCAAATAGGAACGCGGGCAATCTGCTGTCAGGCGCTGAGCCCAGTTCCTCACCTGCAAAGCACCTGTAATAACAGTCCCCACCACCCGTGACTTGGATGTTGTGTGAAGTATCCGCATGGGCTCAGGTGCCACCACAGGCCACTCTGCTCCTTCTCCGGCTGGAGATGATTAGGCTGGAGGAGGCCACCTGAGGGCCACCTTTCCAGGCTGGCTACAGTGATCAATGACATAGCTTGGATCAAGACACTAGCCAGACTTAGCAGATTCACTCTCTTGAGTATTTAAAATAGAACATTCCTGGAGGTGGGAAAAACATGAGGCTTACCGTGAGAAAACAGGAGGGAGTCCCGGTCAGGCGGTGGAAAGGGAGGGTAGCGTAGAGCCCCGGTGGGCTGTAAGCAAGCTGGCATCGTAAAGGAGCTCAGGGCCACTGTGTCCAGTGGCGCAGGTTGCACACTGTACTGCCTTGGATCGCCATTCCTTGTCTGGGAGTGGTGACCCTAGACTCGTGCAGTGTACCCCTGACTGGCTGTGCCTGGCAGCCCCGGGGTTTTACTTATTCATGATTCATGCACTAAATGTACTCAGTTCCTGCCATGGGGCAGTCTCTCTATAGGCCCTGAGAGAGCGGCTATGGAAAGACATTCCAAATCTCTTATGTTCTAGTTGGGGGAGACGGTCGAGGAACAAGAGTGAGTGATGAGTTCCAAAGGGGGAAAGAAAGCCAGGAGAAAGGCAGGAGAGCGAGCAACAGGAGGCGGAGAGATCTCCAAACAGAAGAAGTCTGAGAAGAAGCCAGGCACCGACAAGCAGGGCAGGGGCGCTCCTGGAAAAGGCGCCGGCAAGTGCAAAGGCCCGGAGGTGAATCCCAAGTGCATCTGGGCTACTCGACTCCAGAAACAACTTCTGGATCCAGCTTTCCCTGGCGTCTGATGGCTCTCTGTGCTCTTTACAACACCAACACATTCCCTGGGTTGGCTTTTACTGGGTGCCTAACTCCTAGAGCCAAGAGAGTTCACCCCCAAGCCCCCAGCCTGGACCCTGCCTGCCAGCAGAGTCCAGACTTGGTGTTGCTGGTGCCCACCTGTCTCTCCCAGGCTGAAGCTCAGCGCCCTCATCGGCCAGACCCTTCCCCAGCCGCCTCTGAAGACTGCGTTCCCAGCAAGCTATCTGCAGCTGCAAGCCCAGGAAGCGTGATGGTCCCAGACATCAAAGAGGTAACAGAGATTGCCGTCACCTCAGAGCCAGACCTTTTCCTGCAGCTGCTGCTTAGATGCCGAGTCTGACATTTTTTCTTCAGGGCTTTAAGGAAGGGCAGAAGCTATGGGTGGCTCAGACCCCCTCCCCACTCTCCCCCAGCTGTAACCTGTGGCTCCCATGTCCCTCCACGGCTCTGGCACTAGGGCCCTCATTTTGCTTTTATGGGGTAATATTCTTTGATTCCCAAATGCCTTGTGGGACTTGGCTGGGGATGGGAGGTAGGAACCAGAGAAACAAAGGGATGATTTACAGGGGTTCAAAAGCCTCATTTTAACCAGAAAATTTAATTTACAGACTTTTGGTTCTTTCATTAGCATTTTTGAAAGAAGAAAAAAAACATCAAGTGAATGTGGTCACAGTGAGTCCTCCTTGCTTGGAGGTTAGTTCAAGGCATTTGTAACTTCAGAACGCCTTCTTGGCATTAAGCAATAAACAGGCCGAGCAGATAAAACCAGCCTGGGTTAAAAGCTGGTCTGTCTCGAGGCACAATTTTTATAGATAAAACAACGGACTGTGACTCAGAGAACTCATCTTGTAAAAACGGTCCCATGTGGACACAGATCTCCTCGCTCACAAGGTGAGCTCTACAGGAGACAGATGGTTTGGGGATTTACCTAATTCTCTGCGTCTGGCTTCAAAAAGTTACCCTGCAGTCCCATTTCCCAGATGAGTTTGACGTTGCAAATATCACCTTCACACTTCTGCCGTCTCATCCAGGCAGTGCCCTGTCCCTCTCCCCGGTCATCAAAACGCTGTGTGTCTCGTGGGAAAAGGAATTTCTGGTCAAGTAAGTTTAGGAAATGACGAGCAGGGAGTTCTCGTTGTGGCTCAGAAGTTGCGAACTCGACTCGTGTCCATGAGGTTGCGGGTTCGATCCCTGGCCTTGCTCAGTGGGTTAAGGATCCGGCGTTGCTGTGAGCTGTGGTGTAGGTCGCAGATGCGGCTCAGATCCTGCGTTGCTGTGGCTGTAGTGTAGGCTGGTGGCTTCAGCTCCAATTCGACCCCTGTACTGGGAACCTCCATATGCCGCGGGTGCAGCCCTAAAAAGACAAAAAGAAAAAGAAAAGAAAGAAAAGAAAAGCAAAAAGAAAAGAAACGATGAGCTCAGGAAAGAAAACTCCAAACTCCCCGGTCTTCGGCCGGAGTGCAGTGCTCCCCTGAGCTGCTATCGCCAGTCAGGGGTCTGTCAAGGGCCAGTGAGATGGGCCCAAATCAAAGCACTGCAGCTAAAACGGGCTCCGTCTGTCCGGGGCCGTGCTGCGCCGGGGTTCACAGTGCTTCCTCTCTGTGGCTTTATTTCTCTCTCTCTGACTCTGCATCTGTCTGAATATTCATTATTTCCCACCACGGACAGGCTTCCTCTGCAGGGCAGGGGGTCTCTGCCACGGATTGTTCCAGACCTGCAGTGTTGGCTGGGGACCCTGGGGGGGGCGGGGGGCGTCCCACTTCCAGGAAGGGAAGTCCAGGCCTCTTCGACCAGGGATGGAGCACCTAGATTTCCTCCTTGGGTCACCTGATGGCCCCTGGGCCAGGGTGTGAGTCAGGGCACTGAAAGCCCCAACAGACACCATGTCTGCCCTGGGGCAGGAGCAGTTCCTCCAAAGCAGTGGGGGGGTTGGGGGGAGGCGGGGCCAGGGGGACAGGCGGACACTGTCACCAGAAAAAGCAGGGAAGGGATACCGGGTGGGTGAAAATGCAACAGCAGATACCAGCACCACATTTGATCAAAGAACCCCCTTTTGGGAGTTCCCACTGTGGCACATTGTGTTAGGGATCAGGCATTGTCTCTGAAGCAGCTCAAATCACTACTGAGCCACGGGTTCGATCCCCAGCATGGCACAGTGGGTTTAGGATCTGATGTTGCCACAGCTGTAGCATAGTTTCGGTTGCAGCTCAGATTCAATCCCTGGCCCAGGAAATACATGCTGCAGGTGCAGCCAAAAAAAAAAAAAAAGGGAATTCAGCTTCTGTAGTTCCTGACGTGGCTCATCGGAAACAAATCTGACTAGCATCCATGAGGACGCAGGTTCGATCCCTGGCCTTGCTCAGTGGGTTAAGGATCCCGCATTGCTGTGAGCTGTGGTGTAGGTCACAGACATGGCTAGGATCCCGCGTTGCTGTGGCTGTGGTGTAGACTGGCAGCTGCAGTTCCGATTGAACCCCTAGCCTGGGAACCTCCATATGCCGCAGTGAGGCCCTAAAAAGACAAAAAAAAAAGGAATTCAGCATCTAATTCCTCTTCGAGAGGTGCCCGAGTAGTGGGCCCTTCACTGCTCTAACCACCTTTCTGGTCAAGCATCCCGCTGACTGGGGTTTGTTCTGCAGACAGACAGACGCCCTGGGGAACTAAACTTATCACGGCCATCTGACCTCTCCACCCTCCAAATCCCAGCTGTGCTTGATGGCTGGCGGATCGGCAGCAGTGGACACGTCATGCCCGTGTGTTTCTGAGGTCCCAGAGGGCACACCACGCAGGTGACTACTTTAGCTGCAGTCACCGGGTAAAACCCTCTTGGAGGAGATGTGTGTGCCCAGAAACTGCTGGGGGCCGTGGGGAGGGAGCCACTCACATCCCTAAGGAAAAGCATTCTGGGTCAAGGGAACAGAAAGTGCAAAAGCCCTGAGGCGAGATATGCCTATGTGTTTAAGGAAGAGCCAAAGGTCCCTGTGGCTGGGGCAGTAGAGAGCAAGGTTGGAGAGCAGCCTTTGGCTAATGGTCAGTAAAGTGCCATGTCCTGTCAACACCATGTGAACTTGGAAACAGATCTGTCCACAGCTGAGCATTCAGACGAGAACCCAGCCCCGGCCCCGGCCCCTTCACTGCAGTCTCACAAAGGACCCAGTTAGGCCAACGGAGACTCCTGACTCACAGAAACTTGAGACAATCAATGTATGTTGTTTTAAGTCACTAAGTTTGTGAAAATACTGAGCTGGTTGAATTCTGAAAATTTTTTTTTTTAATTTAGGGCCGCACTCTCAGTATATGGAGGTTCCCAGGCTAGGGGTCTAATCGGAGCCGGCCTACACCACAGCCACAGCAACCCAGGATCCGAGCCGCGTCTGAGACCTACACCACAGCGCACGGCAATGCCGGATCCTTAACCCACTGAGTGAGGCCGGGGATTGAGCCCAGGTCCTCATGGATGCTAGTCAGGTTCGTTAACCACTGAGCCATGACGGGAACTCAGAATTCTGGCTTCCTTTTGAGGACAGATCAGCAGGATTTCCAGACAGGCTGGATGCAGGGTATGGGAGAGACAGAGACCAGGGAAAATGTTGAGGCTGCTAAGCCTGAACGACGAGGTCAGGGTGGTGCTGTTGACTGAGGTGGGGCACACAGGAGGAAGGGGGGTGACCGTCAAGAACCATGCTTCCCAGCCTTTAAAAGGTGCTGTATAGAAGGCAGTATGCCTTGGAATGTTTCTGGATACAGGGAAGCCCTGGCTGGTGTCTAAAATAATAAAGTGATATAATGATCTCAAATAAGAACAGATAAGAAGATAAATGGTTTTAGGACTGGTCCAGAGATTCAGTAGTCACCAGGACTCTGGCTGTCTCCATCTCCCTTCTCCACCCTCTCTCTTCATGGCATCGGCTTTTCTTTCTCTGCCATTACCTTAAGGTCGCAAACAGCTGCCAGAGCTCCAGGCATTATGTCCTCACACAACCTGCTCCAAAGATGGAAGAGAGTGGGCCCAGGAACCTCTCCTCTGCCCCTCTCTCGTTTCCCTGGGGATGAAGATTTTCCCAGAAATCCCCAGTGGACCTCCCTTTCATGTCATTGGTCAGAGCAGGTCACATGGTCATGCCTGGCTGCAAGGGAGTCTGGGAAAGTAAGTACCACCTTCAGCTCCTTTGCTGTTGTAGGAAGCAGGTGGAGAGTGGCTGCTGGATGGTCAAACAGCAGTGATGCCCTGTTTGTATTAGTCAGGCTCCTCCAGAGAAAGAGAACCAGTGTTTACTGAGACTTATAGGAATTGGCTTATGCAATTACGGAGGTCAAAGAGTCCCACAGTCTACCCTCGGTAAGCTAGAGAAACAGGAACCTGGTGGCGTAATTCAGTCCGAGTCTGAAGGCCTGAGAAGCAGGAGTGCGGCTATCCGAGGGCAGGAGGAGACGATACCCCGGTTGGGGCAGAGAGTGAACTGGCACTGCCTCCACGGTCTCACTGCCGTCGGCGCCTCTGTGGATGGAGGTGCCTGCCCACACTGGTGAGGGTGGCGCTCCTTACTCAGTCCACCAATTCAGAGACTCATCTCTTCCAGAAACGCTCTTACAGCCGCACCCAGAAAAAATGTTTAACCAGCTGTCTGGGCATCTTTTCAGCCCAGTCGAGCTGACACTTAGAATGAACCATCACATTGGGCAAGAAGGCTCCACCCCCAAAACCTCTGCGAGCATGTGGTGGGTGAGCTGCAGGTACCAGTCCCCGGGGGCACAGGATGATTCAGACGGAGGTCAGCTATGTCTTAGGGGAAAGGAGAGAAACAGGCACAATTATGTCAGCGTGGGGATGACTAAGGCAGGGCTCTCTCCACTTCTTTACCCACCTCTTAACTGCTCTCTGAACGGAAGGGGAAAAGGCATTAAAATTAATCCCATGCCAAACATGTCACCTTACCACCCTCCCCATCATTCAAGATGCCCAAGAGGGTGAAAGATTTCACTTCTGACGCTACCAGCACTGGATGTCAATCACTTATTCCGTACTGACGACGCGCCCAGCACTGGACTCGGAATTTGAATTGGTAGGATTGAGTGTGGCTCTAGTAACAGAAACCTGCCCATAATGGCTTGACCAGAAAGAGGGTGTGTTCTTTCCCCTACAGAAAACGTACTGGTAGGAAGTCTGAGGCCGATGCAGCTCCTCAGAAAGCTTCCTCCTCGTAAGCTTTCTGCTCTGCTGTCCGAGGCCTGTGGTCTGCTTCCTTAGGGCTGCGGTATGCTCCAGGCTGCCCAGCTCCGGGCATCACATCAACCTTCCAGGCAGGATGAATGGACGAAGGACGGGTGACAAGTGGAAATAACAGCCTTTCCTGGTAGCAACGCATCTCATCAGCCAGCACGGGGCCACAGGGGCTAACCAGTGGGTACTGCTAACAGGCATCACGTCGGTTCTGGCAGAAAGGAAGGCGGGGAGAAGGGACACAAGGACAGCAGCCAGCAGCACCCGCTTCAGCAGGCCTAACTTGTGGCATCTTCCTAGGCCTTTGTGAGGTGGGGGCTGCGCATCTAGTCTAGGGACTAGATCGGGGTCAGGGAACTTCCGCCCACGGGCCACATTCCACCACCTGCTTCAGTTAATAAAGTTTTACTGGAACACAGCTCCAGCCCTCCCCTCCTCTCTTCCTTCCTTTCACCACATCTGTGACATATGGAGGTTCCCGGGCTAGGGGCTGAACTGGAGCTGCAGCTGCTGTCCTACTCCACAGCCACAGCAACGAGGAATTTTTGCCAAATCTGTCATCTACACCGCAACTTGCCGTAATACCAGATCCTTAGCCCACTGAGTGAGGCCAGGGATTGAACGCGTATCCTCACAGATACTAGTCAGGTTCTTAATCCACTGAGCCACCATGGGAACTGCTAAGCCCATTTCTTTACATATTATCTGTGGCTGTTTTCAGGCTGCAACAGCAGAGTGGATGCAGGGTATGGGAGAGACAGAGACCAGGGAAAATGTTGAGGCTGGGACAGAGACCACGTGGTCTGCAGAGCCAAACATATTTACAATCTGACCCTTTACAGAAAACGTTTACCAGCTCCTGCATTAAATCCTTGTGGTTCCAAGCGTGTGGCCGGTGGGCCCGCAGACCACCTGCCCGGGAGCAGAATCTCAGCCTGCCCAGCGGGCTGATCAGGACCCACCCCCTACTCACGGTGGGAGTCACACAATTACTGAACCTTCTCCAGTCTCCACTCTGCCATCTGTACAACGGACAGAATTCTTTCACTCATTTATCGTCCCCATGTTTGCCAGGAAGAGTCACAGGGACGGCCATCGGAAGTGCCTCTCGTAGGCTAAACAGTTAAGAAACAGCTACTAGTCACTAGTGCTGGTCTTCATGTTGGCCTCACAGCCCACCCCGCCCGGGAAGGGCACTTAGGAATTCCTGGGGGGTAAAGACAGACAGGGCCCCAGGAGAGAAACAGCGGTGACGTCAGCCTGGCACTGAATCTCCCCTGGGGTTTTCTTTGACCTCCCCCAGAAATGCTTCCATCCAGCTGCGGTCGGTGCAGCCTCTGGCAAGTTCTTCTGTGTTGGCACTGGAGGGGCCTCCTCAGGCCTTAACAGGCACATTTTCCCCCCAAGTTGAATCCGAAACAGTAAGACTTGTTCCTTTGACTCTTTTTGTTCAGGTCTACTCATGAGCTTGACTGAAAATGGCTCTGAGCTGCATTAGGCCCTACTCAGCAAGGAGTGCCCAGGGCCCCCCGCGCCCCCGCCTGAGCTGACCACTCTGGAAAAATCTCAAGGTCAAACAAGATGAGCTTCTGAAACTAGTCTCCCTAGAAATTTCATCTCCCAGGAAAAAATAAAATTAAAAACGTTTTAAAAAGCCAAAATTGTAAAAATAACTTCTTTCAGGTCCAGGCCAAAGATGAGGTGGCGATGAACTCACTGGATATCCCAGAAAGCCGGCCGCAAACATTCCCATCCCCCATGACAACCAGCAGCTCCACTTTGGGGGCTATTCTGTTTCCGGAGGTTCTGGGGGCTGACCACAAATGCCCCTGCCTGTTTGATGCTTCTCAGCAACAGAAGATCACTGACCGCCAAGCTTCCATATACTTATTTAAAAAAATTTGGAGTTCCTATTGTGGCTCAGAGGTTAAGGAATCCGACTAGGAACCATGAGGTTGCGGGTTCAATCCCTGGCCTTGCTCAGGGGGTTAAGGATCTGGCATTGCTGTGAGCTGTGGTGTAGGTTGCAGATGCGGCTCGGATCCCGCGTTGCTGTGGCTGTGGCGTAGGCCGGCGGCTACAGCTCTGATTAGACCCCTAGCCTGGGAACTTCCATATGCCACAAGTGCAGCCATAGAAAAGGCAAAAAGACAAAAAATAAATAAATAAAATTTTTTGGCTGCACCTGCAGCCTATGGAAATCCCTAGGCCAGGGCTGGAGTCCAGGCTGCAGCTGTGACCTGCGCCACCGTGACAGCAATGCCAGATCCTTTAACTCACTGCTCCAGGACAGGGATCAAACCTGTGCCTCGGCAGTGACCTGAGCCACCACAGAGACAGTGCTGGTTCCTGAACCTGCTGGGCTACAGCGGGAACTAGGGGCAGGCATTTAAAATCAGCCCAAAGACACTTCCCTTCCACCCCTTTCACCCACTTTCGCCTCCACAGACGATGCCCGGCCCAGTTCCATGCTGTTTCTTGCAGACAGGATCAGTGTCCGAGCCAGGAATTCTTTCAGGGTGCTCTGTACACACGATCACCTGGAGCTCGTGCAGCAAAAAGCGCTCCAGTTACCAGGGGCTTTCGAAGGCTTTTAATAGGAAACATTTGTGCCAAATAAAAAGGCTTCTCCTTGTGTTTTGCTTTAGTTGTAAATTATCTGCTCCAAGGATCCATCCAGAAATCTCTGTTGAGGGTGACTTGGAGGCCTGGCTGGATCCGGATTTGCTGCTTAGTGCAGATAGATTTTCAGCGGTTGCATCCAAACCGCAAGCAGGGGACAATAAGAACAGAACTTCTTTTGTTCTGATTAAACTGTTTTTAATGTCCCTTCTAGGCCGGGCCTTAGTGGAAGTCTCAACAAGGCCCCTCATTGAGACGTCCTTGAAAGAGCCAAGCGGAGCAGAGCGCGAGGGAACCCTCGGGAGGGGCTGGCAGCCCTTTGCTCAGCCTTGGTGGTCCTGCCGCAGAGGGGAACTGGGCTATTTTATTTGTTGTCTAAAATGGAAAAGGGAAGGGGGTTAGTGTAAGGACTGTCCCACAGATTCCATAATTAGCGCCTGCAACGTGTTAGGAGCACACGCACGCGCACACGCACGCACACACTCACAGCAATGTCGAACGTCATCCCAGAGGGACCCAGGAACTTGTGGAGCCAGCGCACTAACTGGGACAACACGTGTTCCCCTGGCCCAGAACTCGAACCGCGCCTGGGGCCGCCTTCCCACCACGTCACTTTCCATCTGGAGCCTCAGGAGCTCCTCTGGTCGCCGCAGGATCCAGAATACAGACGGCAGCAGCGGACTGACCTGTACCTGCCACTCACGGGGCACATGCGCTGCCTGCCCAACACCCCTGTCAGGACCAAGGTCACATGTGTGTCCTGGGTGGGCCTGAAGGATGCTGTCCGTGTAACAATAGGCAGGGACTAAAGAGACAGGGAAACAGAAGCTGTTGTTTATCCTCTGGAGAAAGTCTGCCCACTTCAGACTGTATACATGCAAGTGAGCTTTGAAACGGGCTTACAGTTTCACTGAAGTCTGGACCGGCTGTCCTCAGCCAAGGGCAGATCTGCCCCCCAGGGAGCAGGGGCCAACGCCAATGTCCACGGACATTTTTAGCTACTGACAACTGGAGGGGGCACTACTGGCATCTGGTGGCTGGGGCCAGGGGTGCTGCTCAGAGACCTACAGGGCACTGGACGGCTCCCTGCCACCACCACCCCCCCCCGCCCACAGGGGAGATCCAATTCAAATGCCCAGAGTCCCGAAGCTGAGACACCCTGGGCTAGAAGAAAGTGACCCAGACCCGTGGCCAAGGTTGGAAGGATCCGAATCCTCAGCCAAGAGCTGGGAAAGATGGAACTGCTTCCTGCTGGGAGGGGCACAGCCTCCCCTCCCAGAGCAGCTGGGGGGCCTGCCGCTCTTTGAAGCCAGGGCTTCAGGGTTAGTCTTTATTTGGCACTAAATCGTCTTAAATTGCACAGGGAAATGGAATACAATTCAAGTTATATTACTAATCAATCTTTCAGTGGAATAGATCGCGTGGAATGATATTCTATTAAATCTGTAAGTAATTAAGGGTCATGCGGACTTTGTGGGGAAAAATTCTGGACTTTCATCAAGTTTCCCTCATGCTCACCTCCCCCCTCAAAAAAAAAAAAAAACACACCTGCTTCTATCACAGGGGACTGTCTGGAGGTAGACCGTGCTTATTATTTGACATATTGATTTATTAATCACATCTCTTTTTCTCCAAGAAGTAATGGAAGCAGGCTGATAGCAGAGAACTTTGAAGAGAGAGGAGAGTGAAACGCGGGGTCCAAATCCTGAGGTTTGAGCCTCAGCCCGGCCAGCTGTGTGACCTTGAGCTACCCGCCCCCACCCCCGAAACTTGGGTTTTCTCATTTATAAAACGGGAATAAAATCCCTCCTTTTCTCCTCAGGTTCTTACCAAGATAGAAGTGAGAACACGGATGGAAGCTGCCCAGCTGACTCCCGGACCCCCGGGAAGAGGTCAGAATATACTGGCCATCTTCACAGTCCAGCTTTGTCCCTCTGGGGTCCAGGGAAGCCTGCAGTAATGAAGCCCCCAGCCCGAATTCTTGAGGCACCTCACTCCTCTATGCCCACACGATCACACAGGCCTTTAGGACATCCGTGATTTGGAATCTGCCTTCCCCTCCAGAATGTAAGCTGTTAACAGTTCCCTGGTGGCTCAGTGGCGCTGTCACTGCTGTGACTGAGGTCACTGCCATGGCGCCGGTTCGTTCCCTGGCCTGAGAACTTCCACGTGCCACAGGCACAGCCCCCCCGAAAGAACGTAAGCTGTATGAGGTGGAGCAGGTCTGCCTTGGCAGGTCTGCACAGGCACACAGAAAGCACTCAATAAATGCTTGTGACACGAATGAATGGTGAAGAGAACATCTGACCGGTCCCAAGAGCCTGGACTTCCAGTCCTTTCTCTATAACTTACTGGCCGTGGGCTTGGGATAACAAAGCCAACAGCCTTCTCTTTCCTGCACACCTCTTCTATCAGCAGGTCTCACCATCTCCACCTTCAAGGTAGAGTCTGACTCCACCCACTTTTCCCACCTGCACGTGGACCCAGGCCACTGCCAGTCACCTCTGCCTGGATGGTGGCCCTAGCCTCTTCCAGAACCCCCGCCGCAGTTGCCAATTGCTCCGCCTTCCCAGCTGCCCTCACCACTCCTGCTCTATTCCAGACTCTCCAGCCACCCCGGCCTCCTCCCCATCACCATCCAGACCACCCTATCAAAACAGCCTCTTCTGCTGTGCAGCGCCACAAACTAAGGGCACTGCCCTAAGTTGGTGTGCCAAAATTCATTTCAGTTAAGGTTCTTCAGGAAGTCGATGATACTGATCCACAAAATAAGACAACATATCCCCCTTGGCTTCAAAAGTCTCTTGGCTCTTCTCTCCCCTCAAATGGGTTACTTTCTTGGTGACCAGAGGTCTTGGGGGTATTCTCGGTGGTTCCCACATAATTTCCCTTTATGGATGGCTTTGAGGCTGGTCACCAAGCTCAGATCAACCGAAATTTGCGCTTGGTTTAGCACCAAGGTCCAACCTCGCATTCTCTTTTACTTTCGTTTTAGTGATTAGAGACAACAATAACAAAAGTATTATTTATTTTGGGTTTTTTCTTATTAGTTACCATTTCCTTATGCATCCAATGAACCAGCTCCCCAGGAGTTGGATCCAGCTGAATTCCATTGGCAAACTTTATCTGTAGTAACTGATTGCAGCACCCCTGCTGTTCCATACCATGGGTGACCATGTGGCCACCCAGGAATTAAAAGTTCCTCACCCCCCAAAAAAATAAATAAAATAGAATAAAATAAAACATGCCACAAAACTTGGATTAAACAGATTCGGCATGCTACTCAGAAAAAAACAACAATGAGCTGTCTGTACAGCCATATGCCAAGCTATGGGATCCATCCAAAAACGGGCTCAGAGGAAAATTAATAGCCACGGTTAATTTCATTACTGAGCATTCAGTTCTATACACTGGAAAAAACAGATAAAATGTAGCATAAAAAAGTTGGGGGGGGGAGGTGGGAGGAAAAAGCTTCAATAAGCAGGCTTCTGTCCTAACCTGAGAAGGAGAGGCATCTAGGTTCCCACTTCCTGTAAACACGAACAGATGCTTAAAATAAAATAGTGTGGAGGCTTGGAAAAAAATAAATAAAAAATAAAAGTTCTTCATCCCCACTCTTTCATCCTCTCTCTTCTCAAGCCACATGTTTCCATGAGCTAGGGCTGTTCTAACAAATCCCACTTCTGACACCAGCTATATGCTCTGTTTCTACTTCCAGCACTTCTGACACCAAATGTGTGTATGTTTTTTTTTTTCCTACACCAACCAATTCTCCAACTCTCTGAATACCCACTAGATATTCCACAATTCAGTTCAATCCTGACACTAACTACCTGGAGTTAGATCCCACTGGTTAAGGGCTCGGCCTCAAAAGACGGCCCCTGACATTAGATATCAATCACAGTCCTGGATCTCCTGTACTTCTGATCAGCAAGCTATAAACTGGGGGTTCCAATAACTTCCCCCTTCTCAGGTTCAATAATTTGCTATAACTGCTTACAGAACTCAGGCGCACACTACTTACTTTTACTGATTTACTATAAAGGATCTTATAAAGAGTAAAAATGAACAGCTAGACAAAGAGGTACACAGGACAAGGTCCGGAAGAGTCAAACCAGGGGCTCCTGTCCCTGCGGAGCTGGAGTGCACCACCCTCCCAGCATGTGAAGATGTTCACTACCCTGGAAACTCCCTGAACATCATGATTTAGGGTTTTTTACGGAAGTCTCATCACATAAGCATAATCAGTTCTTAACTCAATCCTCAGCCCCTCTCCCTCTTTCTGAGACTGGGGGATCAGGCTGAAAGTACCAAGCTTCTAATCAAGATGTGGTCTTTCTGGTGACCTGGCTCCATCATGAAACTATTTAGGGATCTGCCAAGATTCACCCCATTAGAGCAAAATATGTTCCTATCACGAAATTCCAAAGGCTTTAGCAGCTCTGTGTCAGGAACTGGAGCAAAGACCAAATTTTATAACAAAAGATGCTCTGATCACTCCTATTACTCAGAAAATTCCAAAGATTTTCAGAGTTTCCCACTATATGATAGCCTATCCACCTCACCCCTTATCTTCCTTCCTGTTACTACCATTATCTGTAATACTTTTTACTCATCTGGTGGATGTTGTTGTTCTCTCCCCATGGGAGCAGGGACTTTATCTTCCTTATCGCTGTATTCCTAATGCCTAGAACAATGCCTGTACCATTTTAAAAACTCAAAAATATTGACTGAGTGAATGTAAAGACTTTTTTGCAAATAATTGATGGTTGATTAATTAATGATGAATAGCTTGGGTTCTGAAGGCAGCCTGCTTGGAGTTCAAATTCTGGCTGCTCTACGTTCTTTTGAACATCCTGGGGTATGTGATTTGGGCCATATGAACCTCGGTTTCCTCACTCATAAAAGGAGAGGTGGTTGCATTCATCTTTGGGGTTGTTGCAAGGATTAAGCTGTGTCCACAGTATGTGCTGACTTAGCCCAATGCTGGCATCTCAAAGACATTTAGTGACTGCTTGGGGAATGAGTTAAAGCCTTGCATCAGTACAACACTAATGCTTTTCCAAAACACTCCCAGGCTCTTTCCTTTTTAACTGATTCAAGCAGACCTTGTGAAATTATTGCTATCTGGCCATTCTGACCTATAAAAAAAAAACAGAGTCCATTCTAAATACATGGCCAGGGCAGGTATATCACTGATCCTACTCTGCAGAGAAGTAAAATCACTGTCGAGCCAAAGCCAAGGACCTTTCCCCAGGCTGCACAACTGGGAAACACTGGAGCCAGGCTGAATCCAAAACTTCTGCTCTGTGTTCTAACTGGGACCCTTTGTGCCTTTAGAAGAGGCTGGCATATGATGCCAAGAGAACTTCAGAATCCTTTTGTTGCCTCCTGGGTGTAGGAAAGAGGCAACTGCCAAAGCAGAGGTGCTAGCACGGGGTGGGAGCAACGGAGGAGGGCCATGGCGGGGACCACCTTCCAGCTGAGTGGGAAATGAACTCGTTCTGTGACAGGAAGAGATGCCCCTCCCCAGCCCCGGGAGAGCCCCATCCTCTAAGCACATCATACTCATACCGTTGGTTTCGGTTCTCCCCTTCCCGTCCCTCCCCCACCCCTCCTTCCTCCCTCTTTCCTTCCTTCTTTCTCTTCTTCATTCTTTAATTAAACAACAACAGGATTCCTTTCTAGCAGTTTCACAAGAGGTGAAATCCCTTAGCAACCTTAATTATTTTCAACTTAATAACTTCCTGGGGTTGGGGGAGAGGCCAGGCCCCCCGTGGGTGAAATGCCTTCCTTGCTGGTTAAGCTGCTCAGAGGCAGGCTCGGGAGCAAATGAAGCATTTGACCAAATACTTCTCATATTTTCCCTCTCCTCGGTAAGCGCCTTTGTTTGGAGTGAACCCTTTTTTTTTTTTTCTCTCTGTGATAAACATGAGTGACTACAGTTGACTGCGATTTTTTCAATTGGCTGTAGCTTCAAAGGTTTGCAGGTTTTGAATTCCAGGCTTTTAATATTTTCTGCTGTTGTTGTTACTCTCAGACACATCTATAGTAGATAGCAGAAATATGAATTTCATCTTCAAATAAAAGAGACATGGGGAGGTGTGCTTTGGGGGGTTGTTATCAATGGGATCAGAAGAAACCCTGTAGACCACTGTCACTCACTGTCAGCACTGATGGGGGGCCTGTGCTGCCAGAGTCCAGCCATCGCTGCCAAGCAACCTCAGGAAACAGGTACGGAGCCCTGACCAGGAGCCCTGCACAGAGACAGAAAGTCATCGAGCCTCAAAACCACCCTAGCAGGTAGGTGCCAGGATAACCGATGGAGAAGCTGAGGCACAGAGAGGTTAAGCAACTTATCCTGGGTCACAGCGCTCCAGAGCAAAGCTGAACCCCAAAGCGGTTTGCCCCAAAGCCCGCCCGCCTCCCCAGAGACACTCCTTGTGCGGAAGGACTAACGCTCTGTGAGCAAGCAGCTATAAATCAAGACTAGTAAAACACCTGCTTTGAAGTGCTGCCATGGTAATTCGATGAGATAAAGGGCATGAAAGATTCTGGTACGTGATTCCTTAAGAAACATTCTCCCATTTCCTGCCTCTCCCAGCTGGCAAGACACATCTGCAAATACCCAAGACAAAGATTCAGACAGATTAGGGCGCAAACCGGGCACTCATCCTTTCCTGGCCACGTGATCTTGGGTGAGTCACTTAACCCTTTCTGAGCCTTAACATTCCTCATCTGGAAAATGGAACTAAGGACAGTAAGAACCTCATGGGGCTGAGGTGAGAAGCAAGGGAGAAAGACCAGGTGGGATGGGATCGATGTTAGCTACCTCTTAAAAGAAAGATTTAAAAGCCAGTAATAAGCTGGCAGATCCCCACAGAAGGGCTGATCCTGGAGCACATGGGCTGGAGGGTGCCTTGGCTGAACCAGGAATGTGGTGACACAGCTCGGAGAGCGCCCCAGAGCATCTTTATTTGGCATCGGCTTGCACCAGGCACTGCATGGCACTCCACGCCTGAACTGGCCCGAGAGCTTTGCTGGGATTCTCTCACTGAAGCCTCAGGACAGCCCTGCAACTAGAGCCACGTGTCAGCACCGCTTCACAGGCAAGGAAACCGAGTCACTTCTTCAAGATCCCACAGTGAGGGCAGGCAGACAGAGGATTCAAAGCCAGGCCGGCCCACACCCCTCCCACTGTAGTCACTCTCTGCCACACTTCCACTCATGAAAGGTCCCTTCTCCACCGTTGTGTGTCAGCTGCAGAGTGACCCACACCAGCACCAGACAGCACAGCTGGTACACCCTTACTGGCCTCCTCTGCGGTCTAGAAAAGATTCAACAAGGAGCAGATTTTCGGGAAATATCTGGGGTTCTTATGATAGCTTCCCCCTTCCCCGCATGCCTGGTAGTGTTGCTGCCAGGGGTAGACACAGGGCAGGGTTCTTTAAAAAACCCCAAATCCCACAAAGCAGCCGGCTTAGGACCTGTGTTAATGCGCCCCCCCCCACCCCCACCCCAA
>PVHT021183543.1:1119211-1193785 GCA_004024745.2 Catagonus wagneri | reverse complement strand
TTTGTCGTGTTAATGAATCATGTTAACAGGGTGTTTTAACAGAAACATTCATCACCTTTTGTGCATCAAGGCTTTCCTTTTTTGTTCAACTTAAACAGTTAAGTAGGTAATAAACGCCTATCAGCTCCACCAGGACAGGCTGGTAATCCCTCCAAACCGTAAATCATCCCAAAGGTTATTACTGTCCTGATAAATTAACACTTGGAGGAAACTGGCAAACCCGGCTTTGGGGCTGTCTGTCTAAAGGAGCAAGGAAGAGAAGCTGGGTTTTCTCTGAGATGGCATCTGCTGACCAGTACGGGTCCCAGAAGAGGAGACCCCACTCCCACCGACCCGGCTGTGACGCCAGCCCGGTGAGGGCCACTTCTCTCTGCCTGTGGATCCCGACCCCTTCAGTCAGTTACAAAAGGCCCTAAACATACCCAGCACTTTGCCAGGCCTGAGACAACAAAGAGAAGCAACCAGACAGGGCGCTGGTCTGCCAGAGTAAATGGTTCCTGGGGGAGCCGCGCCAGGATGCCTCGTGACCCAAAGCGACTTAGTCGTGCATGAATGGCACCAAGAGCTGGGCAGGGACCCAGCTCAGGGGTCCACCTTAAGGTGGCGACGTTTATCTGAGAGGCTGGATGGCCCCGATGTGCAGGCGTGGCCAGGCCATGTCTCCTGGAACTCCCTTCTCCGCCGGAGCCTGGGTTGGGGTCTGCATTCATTTCCCACAGCTGCGATACCCGAGTATCAAAAACTTAGATGGCTTAAAGTGACACATACTTATTGTCTCGCAGCTATGGAGGCCAGAGATCCAAAATCAAGGTATTTGAAGCCTTTGGGGGAGGGTCCTGGGCTCTCCCAGCTTCCGGTGGCCCTGGCGGTCCTTGGCTTACATCCCTCCAGTCTGTCTGCATCGACACCTTGTCTTCCTTCTGCGCACCTGGGTCCAAATTCGCCTCCCCGTTCAAGGACACCCAGCCTACTGGACGAGGAGTCCGCCCTACTCCAACATGATGCCATCTTATCACCTCAACCGAGTACCAAACAGGATCTGCATCCACCTGCTCTCCAAATAAGACGCGTCCTGAGATCCTGGGGGTTAAGACTTCAGCATGTCTTCTGGGGGGAACACAATTTGACCCATAACTGCTGTCATCGATCCCCCTTCCCCTGGCTCCTCCTTCACCTCCTCTGGCTCCTTGGCCAGGCGTGTGTTCAGCTCCTTGGTGAAGGTCCTGCGGGGGTGGAGGGGCAGGACCCCCTTCCACCACGGCCAGAGGGCCGATGACCAGCATGAGTTCCCGCCCGCCCTCCCGGGCTCCGGCTCTGGCTTGTAGGTTCCGACATGTCCCTCCCCTGTTCGACAGTTCCCTTTCTGACGTCCGTCCTGTACACTCCAAGTGCCAGCATCTGCCCAGGGCTTTCAGTTTCTGTGCTCTCCTCCCGACTCTCCAAGGCCCTGGAAACATTCACTCTTTTCAGAGGATGGCAGCTGGGCAGCTGCCCCTGCACTGGGGCAGAAAACACCACTGGTGTCCTGGCGGCCCTGAGCCAGTGGCCCAAGTCCAGCCCGACCTCTGCAGGCCGGGCCCCGAGGGTCGTTCACACTCCAAGCTCCCAAGCTTGGCATCTTCCATGTCCAGCTGCCCCGGACACGCATGCTCAGGAAATCACGGGCTTGTGAACCAGTGTCCCGGGCTCTGCTTCCTGATGCAGAGACATTGAGCCAGCTGGTTTCAAACAGCAGACTATGTGTCAAATTGATGACACTGAAGTTTTGAGAAGCCCAGACCAGAAGCATCAGCGAGCCAACACGTGCGTGTGCTGAGTAGCTCCCGGATCAGGCCATGCTCTGCACCCACGGACGCCACGGGGGCTGGAGGACAGACAAAGGAGAGACGCTGACCCAAAGGACCTGTAGGGCCAGTCACACAGGTCGCCCTGCCCAGGGGACCGGCGGGGCCGGAAATCATGGCAGGACGGTCAGGAGGAGCGGGCCCTTTTCCCTGTTAACATTTTGTTCTGGAAGTGGTGTTAGACTTGCAGCAAAGTTGTGGCAGCAGCAGCAGCAGCAGCACAGAGTCCCGCGCCCCCCTCCCTCTGCCCCCCTCACGCAACATCTCACACCGTCACGCAGGGGCACCTTAAACATTTTTTTTTTTCTTTTACAAATTCACAGAAAGGTACCCCACCCAGAGGGAGGATGAGTCAGGGAGACTGCTGTCACAGAAAGGGGCAACCCTACCTGTCCCTTCCTCCAGGTAGACGGAAGGGCTTGTTCAGAGGAGAAACCGGGCACAGCTGGAGGCTGGGGCGTGAGCGGCACTGAGAAGGAAGGACCGTCGGGTCCCAGGCCCGTCATGCCGAGCAGTGTGGACCTGACCATGCGGATGAGGATACCAGGTGGCTTCTCCGGGTGCCACCCCACCCCCGAGCTTACTGTCTTTACTCCAAGAGAGTGAAAAGAAAGTGGGCGAAGATGTGCCAAAGAAGAGAAGCAAAAAATCCACAGAGAAGGGGTCCTGCTGTGGCTCGGAGGGTTAAGAACAGGACTAGCATCCATGAGGACGCAGGTTTGATCCCTGGCCTTGCTCAGTGGGCTAAGGAGCTGGCATTGCCGTGAGATGTGGTGTAGGTTGCAGACGTGGCTCAGATCTGGCATCGCTGTGGTGTAGGCCAGCAGCTACAGCTCCAATTCGACCCCTAGCCTCGTAACCTCCATATGCCGCATGTGCAGCTGGAAAAAGACCAAAAAAAAGAAAAAAAAAGGTATCTGCAGAGAAGCTGGGCGCCTAGGACCTGTGGCGTGGGGTGGGCTCACAGCCTGGAGGGGCAGCTGTGGGCCTTCCTGATGCAGTGCAGGCAGTGGCCTCGCCACCCCAAGGCCTGTGCGAAGGCCTAAGCCCTTCCCCCCTCCTCCAAGCCATCCCCAGGCCCGGGGACTTTCCTGCATCCACCCCACTTCCTTGGAAGCGGCACCCCTGTCACTCCAGTGCTCTCTTCCTCCTGGAATTCCCCAAGGCAGCTCAGTCCCCAGGTTCACCGCCTGGCCCCCCACCCGCACCCCCATCAGCCTCAGGTTCTCCTTCAGCAATAGGTCTGTCTCCCCTCTGATAAGCCCTGGGGGGAGGGGTGGGCATCCAGGAGGCAAGGTGCTGATCTAATTAGCTGAGTAAAGCAATTGACACTCAGGTGTGAGGGACCCAGTGGCCTCACCCAGACATGGACCTCTGCAGGCCACAAAGGGACTCCGAGGAGTGGGGTGGGGGGTGGAGGATGATGTAAGCAGTGTGCACTGGAGGGGACAGAGGATGGACGGGGAGGGTGGGGAAGGCGTGGAGGTGGCAGTCCCAGGAGTGCTGGAAGCTCCCAGAAAGGACTCACCAGGCTGCTTTCTGGAAGAGGAAGCGTGACTCCTCTCTATCGTCTTTGCAGGGGTTCTCTGCGCCCCCACCCTTCTCTCCACAGATATCAGAGCCTTGCGCTAGAAGAGCCTTGCCCTTCTGTGCATGAAATGCCACACAGCTCTGTGTCCAAGTCATCCCAGCTGCCCCTAAAGACCTCCAAAGGCATGTCACCTCCAGCCACCAACTACACAACTCCATCGACAACACACGCAGAGAATGCCTGGGGAGGGGGGTGTCCATGAGGGGTTCGGGAACCCCTTGGGCGGCCATGGGCTTCTTCAGATCATTTGCATACAAATTTTCTTTAACTTGTTCAACAGATGTCATAATCCCCAAGGTCTGGGGGATGTTAAGCAACCACTGAACCTGTGGGTGGTCATCAGTGGGTGGCGTGATCACAGGTCTGGCTTCGTGAGGATGGTGGTGAGGTTCACGGGACGAGGCGTGGAGCACCGGCAACCCTCTGGGTAAGTGAGCCGTGGACCTCAAGGCATGGCGGCAAGGCGCACACGATTCGGTCTTTCTGGAGGTCAGTCCTGGAACATAGCTCCAAGTTTAGAACACATTTCTTACCAGCTGTGTGGTGGGAAACGCCTAACCTCTCTGTGATGCGGTCTCCACATCTGGAAACGGCACTAGCGGGGACTGGGTCACTGAGCTGACTAATAAACAGAAAGCACCTTAGACAACACCCAGGACTGAGGAAGGGCTCGATTAATAGTACGATGGCTATTTGACTCAGTGGTTCTGCTTTTCCGACGCTAATTCCGATGCTCAGTTTTCTGATTCCACCAGGTGCCTCACAGTACAGGTATTAGGCAGCGACTGCAGCAACATTCGTAACAGCAAAGAACGAGAGGCCACCTCAACACCTGCCCCGAGGGGAAGGAAAACAGACTGTGTGGATCATCCTATACCGCGCTCCCTGCGGCTGTTAAGGCACAATGACTTGATCTGGAATGAAATCTGAGAGAGATGTACCTAATGTTTAAAAAGGAGGTGACTGGAGTTCCCGTCATGGCGCAGCGGAAAAGAATCCGACTAGGAACCATGAGGTTGTGGGTTCGATCCCTGGCCTCGCTCAGGGGGTTAAGGATCCGGTGTTGCCGTGAGCTGTGGTGTAGGCTGCAGGCGCAGCTCGGATCCCGCGTTGCTGTGGCTGTGGTGTAGGCCGGCAGCTGCAGCTCTGATTGTACCCCTAGCCTGGGAACCTCCGTATGCCACAAGTGCAGCCCTAGAGAGGGCCCTAAAAAGCAAAATAAGTAAATAAATAAATAAGGAGGTTCCTAAATAATACACATAGTGTTATCCTGTTATCCCATTTTTGTTTAAAACTTGTTGTCAGGACACAAAAAAAAAAAAAAAATGTCTAAGAGAGTTTTCACAAACTGCTGATTTCTGGGGAAAGGGATTTACTCTGACATGCGTGTTTCAGTATTTTTGCAATGAGACTATATGGCTTTTGTGATCCCCAAATAATAATATAACAATGAAAATACACTGAAATGCAAAAGGCCATAATTGCACTGGTCAGAGGAGGGTGGAGGCTGGGCTGCTCAGAGGCGGTGGGAACAGACCAGGGAGGAGTCTGACCCCGGGAGAAGGGGAGAGAGCTGGGCTCCAGGGGTCACATTCCACTGCAGTGACCTGGAAAGGGCTGTTGCATACTTTGCAAAAGGAACCTCAGTGCATCAAGTGTGACTTTGACCTAGGTGATGTGCGGGCTGGGCTAGGAGATACTTTGCCACTCGGAGGGAATTGGACCTGCAGTGTCGTGTGTCAGCTCCCTCTGGCCACCTAGAGAGACCACAGGCTGCTCAGACCAGGGCGACTTCGGAGCTGGCAGACCTGGCTCCTCCACCGTGGGATGTGGCTTCTTCCAGGTGGGAGAGGAAAGTGCAGACCGCGGGGCTGGGGCCACGGAGGTCACGGCCCTCCTTTCCTCTTCAGCTCCCCTGGCCGCTCCTTCCCCTCAACCGTCCAGACCCACGAGGTGACACGGCTATCCAGCTCATCAGCACAGCCAGGGAGAGGCTGTTGTGGGCCTTCTACGGCAGGCACCGTGTGCCAAGTACTTCCTAGGGCTCATTCTATTTCACCTCCCGAACGAGACTGTGGGCTCGGCTATCAGTTCCTTACACAGAAGTCAAGAACCCGGGGCTCCGAGACTTGGGTAATTTATGCCAAACCAAACACATCGTCAATGCACATCTTCCTATACACGTTACAGTTTTTAACAAGGCAAGAAAGCTGGAATTAAGTCATCATTATCTGCTGAAACTATCACCCCATCCAATAAGTCAACCAACAAACACCCAAGACTGTCAGGGCTGCAGAGCTCTTTAGAGATTCATCTTATTGTCCCACAAATATCGACTGAGCATCTTCTACACACAACACACCGCTCACCTGTTCTAGTCTTGAGATGTCTGCGACTACTCTGAACACAGCCTCGCTCCTAAAAAGACCTCCAACCTGTGCTTTTGAATGAATACATGAAGTGAATGAATGAATGAATAATGTGAGTGACAACTGTTGACACACACCTTTAACACTGAAAGCCCTAAAATTCCGGGGTCACAAATCTGGTAGCCGTCCCCTCTGGAGGAACTGGGAAAGAGGAGGCTTTGTCTCAGAAGTCTATGACCACACATAGTTCAAAAATATAAACGAGTGAGAACAGTAACTCCACCCACCCTCATGCCATGACACCTCAACTTGCTAAATGTCAGCATTTGTCTAAAACTTTTCACAATAATTATTAAAATGGAAACTTCCTTAGACTAATGTCTGCAACTCACTTTGAAATGATTCCAAAAAAATCAGACAGGATGCTGGATGGAGAGAGGGGTGGGGAGACAGACAGGGAGAAAAAGCAAGTTTCGCCAAATGTTCACTGTGGCGCTTAGGCTATGAAGATAGGGGTATTCGCTATGCGATTTCCCCCCCCACTTTTCTATCTTTGAAAATTTTCCCATAAAAAGGAAACTTGGACTTCCTTAAGGAGCAGCACCTTAAGGAGCGTTCCTGTAATTACTCCCACCGAGGTCTATTTTCTGAGGAGCTAACTGATTATAACGTCTAGGTTTTATCTTGTGATTCAAAAAAGCACGTGAGGTGAAAACGAAGAAAATCCATCTGGCAGGGTAGAGCCAGATGCAGACTTCCCTGTGAAGAAATCAGCTGCTCTGCTGGTGGAGACTCGGTCAGCTCTTTGCATTTCACTGCAGGAGGTGGGAGGAGGGGTGATGCAATAGTGGAGACCTGGGCACCATCGTGCCTGTCCCACAGGCCGCTGTGGGCCTTGGATTATCGGTGGGGACAACAGGGCTGGGGAAGTCCCTCCCCTTGGGGCTAGTGACTAGGAGCAACAGGACACAGGAAAACCTTCCCCATTACTATTATTATTATTATTATTATTTCTGCTGCACCCAAAACTTGTGGAAGTTCCCAGGCCAGGGTTGATGCTGAGCCACAGCAGTGACCAGAGACACAGCTGTGACAACACTGGATCCTTAAGCCGCCGAGCCACCAGGGAACTCCCAGGAGAGACTTTTGAAGAGGACCAGCTCTACTGGAAGATGCCCTCTGCCCTCGCCCCTTCTCCTCCTCACCAGGGAGACTATGGACGGGCTGAGACATGGTGCTGGGGAGGCTCCCACGTGTTGCTGGTGGTACAGTCTCTCTGGAGGGGGATTTGGCAATAGCTGTAAAAATTCCCAGGTCCCAGAGATCTCCTCCTGCACAGGAGCAAGACCATTTTTTGTATCTGGTTATTAAATGCAGTTGCTGTTTTTTTTTTGCTTTTTAGGGCCACACCCGTGGCACATGGAGGTTCCCAGGCTAGGGGTCCAATTGGAGCTACAGCTGCCGGCCTACACCACAGCCACAGCAATGCTGATCCGAGCCATGTCTACAGTCCTGACCACAGTTCGTGGCAACGCTCCCTAATCCACTGAGTGAGGCCAGGGATCGAACCCGCAACCTCATGGTTCCTAGTCGGATTCGTTTCTGCTGCGCCACGACGGAAACTCCTTAAATGCAGTTCTCTTTAAGCAGCCAGAGATCAACCACGATCTAAATACATCCAGCGGGGGCGAGGGGGGGGCTAGTTATGATGCATCCACCTAGTGAATCTCTTCACGGATTAAAGTAAAAGATTTTTAGGAGATGGTTAGAAGGAAAAAGCAAGATGCAGAAAGTGTGCACAAGAGTCAACCTTCTGTGTTAAAACTGGGGGAGATATATATTCACATTGCCTTTTATCTACAGAAATATCTGGAAGGATGAACGATGAAATACTAACAGGATTTTCCTGTTGGAATGAGAACTGGGTAGACAGAGGCTTGGGCGGGAGAAAGACTTCTCTTTACATTTATTTAGTTTTTGAATTTTAAACAGTGCGGATGTCCCAGCTCATCAAAGTGTTCAGTAATTTTTAATTCCTCTTGAAATTCTTTTAGGATAGCTTTAAAAAAACCAAAGGCTTAAAATATCAAGCGCTGGTGGGAATACGGAGCTACTGGAAAGCTCACGCATTGCTGGTTGGGAAGCTGTGCGCTTCGGAAACCTGTGGGCAGCACCTGCCAAAGCGAAGCCCATGCCTCCCGGTGACCAGCCACTCCCCTTGGGGCTCGTGCAGGAGAGTGTGTGCAAAACCCCATGCCAGGCAAGCACAGGACGGCCCAAAGCAGCTTTGTTCCTAAGAGCCAAGAACCGGAAACAACCCAAATGTCCATCAAAAAGACGATGGATGGGTAAACGAGGGCACGCTCACACGGTAGAATGCTAAATGGCAACATGAAATAAAGTAGTACACGGCAGTGGCGAACGTCATGGACGCTGTGCAGAGAAAGAGACGCCGAAAGAGAAGGTGCTGGGAGCTTCTGCTCACGTGAGGTCCCGGAGCTAATCCATGGTGAAGCTGCGGGCAGGGAGAGCACCCACCTGGGGAGACATCTGAGGAAGCGCCCTCGGGGGATGAGAAAGACCCACACACGTGGACAAACGCATCAGCCTGCGCCGCCAAAGGGTGTACCTGATGTAAAGGTTGTAACTCAACTAAAATTAAAGTCCCTCGGGACAGTGTGGTAATTCCTCCAACAGTTAAAACATAGACTCACTACATGACCCACCAATTCCATTCCTAGGTATGGACATGAAAGAACTGAAAACAAATTCAGTCTGAACCCCTCAAAAAAACCACCCAACACGGATGTTCAGAGTAGCACTATTCACAATAGCCAGACGGTAGAAACAACCCAAATGTCCATCCACCGATGAACAGAGAAACAAATCGCAGAATATCTACACAATGGAATCTTATTCAGCCATTAACAGGAGGGAACACCCTGATACAGGCTAAACGTGGATGAACTTTGAAAATAATATGCCGAGAGAAGCCAGACACAAAAGATCACATTATGTGACTCCATTTATATGAGATATCCAGAACCGGTAAATCTATAGAGACAGAAAGCAGAACTGTGGTTGCCAGAGGCTGGCGGAAGAGGGGAAATGGGGAGCGACTGCCTACAGGTGGGGGTTTCTACCTGCAGTGATGAATACTGGCAATGGACATGCGCCACTGTGACTCTATGAAAGGCCACGAACTTTTCGCTGGAAAATAGTTAATTACGTTATATCAGAGTTCCCGTCATGGCTCAGTGGTTAACGAATCCGACTAGGAACCATGAGGTTGCGGGTTCCATCCCTGGCCTTGCTCAGTGGGTTAAGGATCCGGCGTTGCCGTGAGCTCTGGTGTAGGTCGCAGATGCAGCTCAGATCCTGCATTGCTGTGGCTGTGGCTGTAGCCAGCAGCTACAGCTCTGATTCTGCCCCTAGCCTGGATACCTTCAAATGCCGTAGGTGAGGCCCTTTAAAAAAAAAAAAAAAAGACAGTTAATTATGTTACATGAACTTCGCTTGAATATTTTTGGCGCTGAGAAAGGTTTATGGCAAGCAAGGAGAACGGTGGCTCGTGCTCAAAAACACTTCAATTTTTAAACAAACAGACAAACAAAAACGATTTTAAAAAATCTCTGTGGAACTTACAATGGTGAAGACCCACTGTGCTGCCTCGCAGGGTCCAGTACAGCCAGATGGTCCCCTGCTGGTCCACCAGACGCCTTGTTGTCCACGGAGCCCCCGCTCGCTCAGCACCCTGGGATTAGGGCTCACAGTATGAAAAGTCCTCGTCTTCAGCCACGAGGAGCACGAGCGCTTGGGAGATGTGGCCGGCAGGCAGCACGTTGCAGCCACTGTGTGTGGTCTTCTCCGGAGCCTACAGGTCCCAGCTCTGCAGCTCTGGCTAGATGATCAAGGGTGAGGTCCTTCTGTATTTTCCCTACGCCTCTTTCTCCCCTCCGTAAAATGGGAATAAACAACAGCTACCTCGCTGAGCCCAGGAGGATGCGCGGAGCCAGGACAAGTAAGGCTCTTGGAACGTGGCTGACCCATGCTGAGCCTGCAGACATGGACCCAGGGTAGGGCAGTCGGCGTCAATAGCACTCAGTCCTCAAGTCGCTGTCGGGACCCTTGTGAGACGCACTTCTTTCCACTGGACGCCTAAGGTGACCTAAGCCTGGGGCTGCTGGCCACCATCTGTTTTGGAGGTTGCCTACCTGGAAAAGGAGACAACACAGAGAAAAGCACTGTTGGAGCACCAGGACACAGCTTGCCTGAAGGCACTGACTACACCTTTTTTTTTTTTTTTTTAGGGCTGCACCTCAGCACAAGGAGGTTCCCAGGCTAGGGGTCGAATCGCATCCACAGCCTCCGGCCTACACCACAGCCACAGCAACGGGGGATCTGAGACGCATCTGCACCACAGGTCATGGCAACCGCGGATCTTTAACCCACTGAGCAAGGCCAGGGATCAAACCTGCATCCTCGTGGATCCTAGTTGGTTCGGTTAACTGCTGAGCCACGAAGGGAGCTCCCTTTGACTTTTAAGTTCTGTGAGCCCATATTTATTCTTCCGTTAAGCTGGTTTGATTAGGCTTTCCGTCACTTACAACCTAGGGAGTCCTGCTGATCCTGAGGCAGGACACACAAAATGGCTTTTGAAGTTGCCTCAGTGCCACGCCTCCGTGACTCGCCCTCGGAGTTCTGCAGCTGGCTGCCAGCTGGCACCCCTGCCCAATAGGCTCGGGCTCCTCTGGGAGCCGAGCATCGAGGCCACCCAACCTCACCCCTACGCCCGAAACCCTTTCTTCTCCTGACCTCCCGTCCCCCCATCTCTTCTCCCCCTTTCCCTCTTTGGAGGCTGTCCTCTCTCCTGCTTTCCTAAGAGGAAGAATTAGGGACCAGCGAAGGCCGGGGATGGAATCTGGAATCATAAGTCCCAGGCATCAGACGTCAAGTATCTCAGCTGCGTGACCTGGGCAGATCGCTTAACTCTGATGTGGTTTGCTTTTCTGTAAAATGGGGACGATACTTCCTCTTCGTGAGTCTTACAAATATGCCGTGCACAATGCACGGCCCCCGGGAAGTACTCGTCGATGCTGACTGCCATTATTAGCCTTAACCACCACTCCCGGTCCGCCGTGGCCGCCAATGCCCGTAACCACCGGTGACCTTGAGGTCTACAAGGACATCGGCCCTAGGCCTTCTCCCGGGCCGTCTCCATGAAGTCCTCTGCAGACACTACTGGCTGATGACTTAACTCTTCAAATGAGGCCCACCCCAGCGAAATGCCTGCCTGCTCAGCCAGGTTTTAAGAATATAAACACAAACACCGGCAAGATTCGAAGGCCAGGGCTGGGTAATGACTAGCCCTCACAGGCGCTTCGTCGAGGGCAGGTTCCAGCTTGCCAGGCACGGCCTGGAGCTTCTCCTGGGTGAGGCTGTTTGCTAGTGCTTCGCCCAGGCTTAATGAACAAGAAGCACGTGGGGACTACGCTGCCCGCCCTCTCTGTCCCCAGGCTAAACACTCTTAGAGCAGAGATGGAGCACGGTCTGTGAGTGGACACTGGCTAGAGGATGCTAGGAAACCCACAACCGAACTCAGCCTGTAGGCGACCTGGAACGGCACGCCCACCCCAACCACCACTGGGCATGCTACCGGGCCGCGGTGTGTGTTACCGCAGCTTTTCCCAGTCACAGAGCACTCTTCAGACAGCCGGCTATGCGTCTAAGATGCACCACATGACACAGGTCACACCCCGACTGTCCTTGCATAACTGGGATTCTCTCAAAATGACACAGATCAGTCAGTCAAAGGCCTTCTGGAAGTCATGGAACAGTGTATGATCTGGGTGCGGGCTTTGGAGTCTGTTCTGCTGCAAGGACTGGGGTCCGAGAGTGGAAAGGACGTGTACTTACCGCATCTGGCTTTAAGTGCAGCGCAGTTTTTGGTGCAGTTGTCTCCTCCGCTCCCCTAAACCGCACGCCCCTGAGGTCCAGGGTGGGCCTGGTCTGGCTCCGTCTTCCTCACCAATTTGCGTAGCTTCCTGATCCGCTAAGCGGGGAGCCTCACGGTTCCTGCTCGGTCACACCGTCGTAGGGTTAGTGCCAGCCGCCTGGTGAGCCTGCACCTGCGGCAGAGGCGTCTTCCTAAGTGTGTCCCACACATCGCCTCATCCGATCTGGGCCACATCCTGGTGAGGCGGGTGCTAATGCTATGCCGGCTGCAGGGGTGTTGCAGGTGAGGACACCGACGCACAGGAAGCCTGAGCAGCCTTCCGAGGTCACAGATCTAGCAGTGCTGGGACCAGACCTGAACTCAGGCTTTCAGACGGAGGAGCCTGCTCAACACGGTGGCTGTGAAACACACACACAGCACAGCGTCCGACCCGCCTGTCCAGAGAGGGTAGCATTCGATTGACGTTCCTGTCCCCACAGGACCCCTCGCACATCGGGAGGCCTCCACTGATGGATAGTCAGTGACCGGATTCACGCAATTGGTCGTGACATACTGGCTGCGCTCCTGCCACGCCCAGGGCCCTGTTCCAGACACAGGAGCAGCGGAAAGACCCATGAGACCTCCGACCTGCTGCTTCCGGTCCAGCAGGAGGGGACAGGCAGCCAGATGCAGTATCAGAAGTAATGAGACGTCAGCTGCGATGGGACGAAAAATCAAGCAGCACAGAGGCCGAGAGATGGACAGGAGCGCAAAGGGAAATAATTTATAATTTGTTTACCAATGTGGAATTTGTAGAATGAGAGGGGCAGGGAAAAGAGTCCCAAAGGGAATGTATTTGTGACGCTGTCACTGTGGTCAAGTTAATGCCGCCACACAGCAGTGAAAGTTGTAACGGGGGCTGAGAAATGGCCGCAGAGGGGGGTGGTCAGTGAGGCTGGGCTGGAGGGGGACTCCCTCCACGCCGCTGCTCCCCGGTTCTCAGGGCCCAAGGCGCGGTGAAGACAGGCCTCGCCCCTGCACACGGCATCCACACTCGTCCACACACACTGCCCCAGCCGGTTAGCCTACTTGGGAGGGGGCCTCCGGTATCCTGGATTTTGCCTACTTTGGGGCAAGTGGCCAAAAGCTGAGCCCCAGGTGAGACAGGATGCCCTTGGCCGGTGACCAGCACCCCGGTGACCTCTGGGGTGGAGGGCCCAGCAGGCTCAGTAAAATGCAGACACCAAGCTCAAGCAGCAGCAGCAGCAGCAGGACAAGTAAACAGCTGGTGGAGACGGGAACTCGCAGGCCCAGGACAGTGTGGACAACCTTCCTGGCTGCAGAACGGAGTGGGTATTGAGAGCTGCAGAGCACTGGGCAGGGAGAAACAGAACTCGGATCTGCGTGCGACTGTCCCCCGGCGCTGGGTCACGGGCATACGGGAGGCCGGGATCTGCAGGCAGCAGCCTCGGCAGACGGAGCTCAGCTGCTTGCCTCCCGCTTCTCCCACCTCTTTGAAGCCCCTGGGAGCTCGGTGGTGACCTCATTAGCGTCCCGTCCATCCTAGTGTTCCGGAGGGAGTCCGCTGTGCCGTGTCCAGGTTGACGCTGGCCCAGGAAATCCACAAAGAGAGCCAGGGATGGAACTGAAAGGCCCAAAGAAAAAGCAGTTTCTGACCCAGCGTTTCCCATGGTCTGCGGAATTCCATGACGCAGGTGATGTTAAGATGGTCCGGGAAGACCATCCTGGGCTGGGGGGGGCTCCTCCAGGTCAGCACCTCCTCTCCCATCACAGGCAGATCAGACCCCAAAGAGGGTAAGGGACCCCTCCCCCCGGCCAGGCCCCAGCAACCGGGCTCTTGCAGGCTGAACCTGAGAGTGGCCTCAGAGGAAGGGGAGAAATGACAGCCCAAAGTTTTTTGTCAGAAATGATCAAAACTCCTCCAGCGAAACTGGACTTCGAGTACAAAGACGAGGCCCCTCTCTGCCCGCCCAGCCCTGCAGACAAAGTGTCAGCTGTGATGACACATCGCGTTTGTCCTTCGCCTCTGGCAGCTGAGGACGTGGCTTGCTTGGCCATCCCCAAAAGAAATCCATCCTGACAAGAACATTCTAATTCTATTAGGGAGGCATCTGAGCCGGGCGGGTCTTGGCTCTTCCCTGCCTCTCTGGGGAGCGTGTCAGGACCAGCCGTGCCACGGGGAGGAGAGGGGACGCGACCGGAGGCCCCGAGCTGGGACAGCCAGGAGTGAGTGGAGGCCACCTCATTCTGCGGGACTTGTTGATGGCTCAAAAGTGCTTCCACCTGGGACAGGAACTGGCAGGGCTCCTGGGCCGGGAGAAACAGTCCAGCTCTGGGGACAAGCTCCAGAGTTTGGAAGGCAGGCCTGGATTTGAGTCCCAGCTCCACCACTTCCTGGCTGGGACTTTCCTTCACCTCTCTGAGCCTCAGTTTCCTGATCTGTAAAATGAGCAGAATAAGAGCGCTAACCTCAAATGACCTTTACGCAGACAGTGCATATGAATGCTAAGCAGAGCCTTGAACGTTGTGCGTGCTCCGGGGCGGCCTCAGGGGGCCCGTTAGCTTTACTGTGGATGCAGTGCTGAAGGGCTTCCAGGCTCCAGGGGCCGAGGGGCCGCCACATGTCCTGCCCTCTCAGGTACCAGGGACTGTGCTAAGTGCTTTACAAACACCCTCGCCTTGCTTAATTTTCACAGCAAACCTATCACATAGGGACTAGTGTCCCATCGGTCAGAATATGTCTGACAGCAGGTCAGCTGATTAAAAGTGGTTCAAACAAGGTGTTCCTGTAGTGGCTCAGCAGGTCAAGAACCTGAATAGTCTCCATGAGGTTGCGGGTTTGATCCCTGGCCTTGCTCAGTGGGTTAAGGACCCAGCATTGCCGTGTGCTGTGGTGTAGACTGGCAGCTAGAGCTCCGAGTTACACCTAGCCTGGGAATTTCCAAATGCCACAAGTGCGGCCCTGAAAAGAAAAACCAAAAATTAAAAAGTGGCTTGAACGAGGAAGAGTGGCTCTTCTGCCAGCACATGATGTCCACCAGCAGCTGGCCCAGGTGGGCTGCGCGTCCCCGGGAGCCCTTCCAGGACCCAGGCTCGCTCCAGCTTCTTGTGCCCTCACTGACTGCAGACCGGCTTATCCCCCCGTGGTCATGAAGTCCAGGTGAGACATGCACGTGTGACAACATCCTGACCAATGGCATCTGTCCCTGTCCGTCCCCACTAGGGAGGGAAGACTTTCTCCTAAAGCGAAGCTGTGCAGGCCCTCGGATGCCGTCTGCGGGACGCAGCGCCGCTCTCGGCTTAGCCCCGGCGGTGGTTCTCTAGCAAGGACTTCGCTGGTGGGCTCACCTCCCATGGCGGGAGCTGGGCTTTGCCAGAAGGAAAAGCGCTGGGGGAGGGAGACAGCTGCTGGCATCTTCTCACACGCTGAAGCACCCTCAGCAGTGGACTGAGTCGCAGAAAGATGAGGCGGCCTGCCTCACGTCACACTGCTGGCAGGTGGCAGAGCTGTGGTGACTCCAGACCCACAGCCTGGCCACCAGTCTTCCTGACCTTTCTGACCTAGAGTGGTTAAGAAATCTTTCTCCACTCAGTCATATTCTGCTGTGCCTTCTTTCTTGAAGTTTTGTTTTTCACACCTAGGTTTTTAATCCTCCTTGAATTGAATTCTGAGTGCGATACACTGCAGGAATCAGAAAGTTTTCACATGGAGAAAAGGTTGGGATAGCACTATTTGTTCTGAGTAGCCCATCTCCCCCCTTGTCTTCAAGGTCACCTGAGCCATGGAGCCAGTTTCCAGTCTGCTCGCTTGTCTGTTTATCCATCGCTATTTCAGCATCAGCCTCGCTCAGTAACTACGGGTTGATAACCAGTCATGGCGTCTGGTAAGGCAAATCGCCCCCACTTCTTCTTCCAGTTTTTCTGGATTGCTCCTGCCCTTTGTTTCCTCTATACAAGTTTTGGAATCAGTTTGTTAAGTTCCATCGAGAATGCAAAATCCAATAATAATTACTGGAATTTCATCAGACCTAGCTTAATCTGGACATTCTTATTTTTACGATACTGAGTCTTGCATCCTAATGTAGGACATATCTCTCCCTTTACTCTGGTCCTCCTTCATGTTCTTAAATGATGCTTTGTAATTTTACCTGCAAAGGCCTCATCAGCACTTTGTTAATTATATTTCAAAAACCCACGCTGCAGTGAAAAGGTGATCTGACCCGATGCCCCACATACAGGTGAGAGTCTGAGCAGGCGGGTGGATCCCCAAAGAATATTCTCTGTGAGTGCTGGCAGACTTGGGATCTGCAGGAATGAGAAGCAGCGAGAGGCAGAGTGCGCAGGGGAGTGGACGACTTCTGGGGGAGACTGTCCCCAGGAGTGGAGCGCACCGACCAGAGGAGGAGGCGGCATCCTGTGTGAGGATGATACAGCAGAACAGTATGGGAGATGCAGGCGCCGGCTGGAGAGACGTAAATGGTCAGGTCTCCCAAATTCGAGGGAGGTGACGCTGCCGTTACATGTAACAAACGCCAGGAAGGGGGCCAGAATATGACCTTTAGCCAGTAAAGACAGACTTAGGATCAAATTGATGGAAATGGACCCAGAAATGATGAGACCAGAGTGTTAAGTGCATGCTTGTACTGAACTATATTTTCATCACAACTGAAAGACGATACTACTACACTATTGCTGCTACTAATAGTAAAAGCAGTGGTAGTAACAATGATGCTTAATTTTTATTGAGCACTTACTTTGTGCCAGGCCCCATTCTAAGCTCTTAACATGTATTATTCATTTAACGACAACCTGTGAGGCAGGCACTTTACCATCCCGGCCTTAAAGATGGAGCAAGTGAGGCCCAGAGAGGCTGATCATTTGCCCGAGGTCACACAGCTAATACTGGCAGAACTCTGGTGTGAACCCAGGATTTCTGGCCACAGACCGCACGCTGTTGGCCACCACGGAAACCAAGGTGAACGGCACCTGCAGCTGGGAAGCTGGGCTACTCGCAGGGAGGGTCTTGCTCCTGGTCCTGACTGCCGAGCCTTGACCCTGCCTTTTGAAAGAGATGCCAAACTAGGCCCCCATCCAGAAGCCATTGGCTATCGGCTGCCCTGTGATGTGGGGACAGTCACGGGTTTGGTGACTGCTCCCCTCTGCCTGCCTCCTTGCTCTCTTCCTTCCGGAATTTACCTTGTCTAGACAACATGCTAATGAGTTAGCCGAGAAGTTCTCCTTGCTGGTCACGTTTCTTAAGGAAACCCTTTTGCTCGGTAGAAGGGCTGGCCCTGTCGAATAAACCTGAGTGACAGGACCACGTGGGGGTGCCGAGTGGCACAGGGATGGTTTGGCTCAAGGGCTGTCCAGCCACCGACACGGCCTCCACGTGTAGGTCAAATAAAACAGTTCCAAAGCACGGAGGCCTGGTTTCCACGGCGGCTGGAAGACACACACGAGGTGCAGCGGACATGGCCTCCTCTGCCGCCGCCTCCGCGGTGGGGGCGAGGAGACCACCCCCGCTAGAGCCACAAAATAAGGCAGCACCAAACTGTGTTCCAGTGGGCTGAGCAACGGCACAGAGCGAGGGAGGAGAGAGAAGTAGGCGATGCCCTCGGAGCATATCACAGTCAAACCGGCAAGACCCTCTTCCTCCATTTACGGTCAGCAGCAAATTGAGTTCCCAAAAACACCCCCCAGAAACACGGTTTCTCCTTTAAGAACCCCAAACTCTGATGGCAAGTCAGGGAAGGAAGGAAACAAAGTCACAGACATACAAAGATCCCAGCTGACTTTCTTCACGTGAGACTCGTGTTTCTTTCTCTTTTCCATCGTGACACAATCATCCCCACTTGATAAAGCAATTCAAACATTTCAGACATATCTAATACAGAAGGTGACGTTCCCTCCCAAACCCAGTCTACTGAAGTGGGGTGACTGACACAGCTGGCCTTTTCATCCCAAGTGCACGCAGGCAGGATGCCCATCAGCCCTGTTATCAGCTTGCAGAGTTTTCCACTGTGTGGACGGAAAACACCAAGTCAATCTTGCACCAGAGAATATCTGAGTGTTTGCAAGTTTTTTGCATTTCCAAACAGTGAGGCAATGAAAAACACAGCAGATTTTTATAGACCCCGGATGTTTTAGCAGAGACACTGGCTGCCACTTGGGCCCTTAGAAGTAACGACCGCTCCCATTCATTGAGCACTTACTGCCATGTGTCTAAACACTGTGAAAGCGTTTTGATCCTCACCTCCCTCTGAGGCAGGTCTGATGGCTATCCTCATGTGACAGATGAGGCAATGGAAGCTCAGCGAGGCTAAGAAACACGTTCAGAGGCACAGGACTAGTAAGGGTGGGGCTGGGACCAAAACCCTGCACACGCTTAACGCCTCTGAGTCCTGCAACCGTACGGCCCGCAGGGCGTGGGAGAGAGTAAGGACGGGGTGGGGCAGGAGACAGGGCCCACGCGGAGGCTAGGCACCGACGCGGACAGAAGCACGTGTGGGAAGAAAACATGAAAATTACTCAGCTTTTCTGAACCAAGCGGTAAGGCACTATCTTGCATTATATTTCCATCACACGGCTTCAGAAAATCAGGCGAGGAGGGCTGGTCTGGCTGCTCGCCGAGCAGCCGAAGATGCAGCTTCGATGGAAATAAATTCTCTATGCTCCAAGTGCACCGGGTGGCTGGGAAGTGGGGCTGCGATGTGGTTAGGTCTCCAGCCTCCGCATCTGGGTGCCTGTGGCCAAAGTCCTAGAATCCCTTCGAGACCAGCGGTGCTCTAGAAAGTCCCATCACCGCCTCGGTCTCCTCCTCTGCTCAGTGGGGACTCTCACAGCACTCGCTCCTGTGACTTTCGTGAGCATGAAATAAGATGTGCCTCCCAGAGCACAGTACCTGGCACCTAATAATCGATGATTCTTCTCTTTCTTTCTGCCCTCGTCACCCTGTCTTCCACACGTGCTCCCAGACCTGGTCCCCACACGTAATAGACTCGGTTGCCGTGCCCGGATGTTGTGATTCTGCTCCTTGGTCATAAGGGGCTGGGCCCAGCAGCACCTCTCGGGGTCAAGATGTTGGCTCTGCCCACTAACTGGCTGTGTGCCTTTGAGCAAGCGTCTAATCCTCTCTGAGCTTCCGTTTCCTTGTACAGAAAACTGCAGTTATAATAGACCTCCATCCCCCACAGGACTGAAATGAGGATCAAATGAGTTAACGCAGGAACAGCGCGGAGCGAGAAGCAAGCACTTGACAGACTGACTACTGACCTATTTGAATAAAAGCCATCTGAATGCCTTTTGTATACCAGGCAGTGTTCTAAGTGCTCCAACGAACAAAACCCGACAAACCTCAACCCTCACCAAGCTGGGGTTTCAGGAGAAGAGACAACCAACAATTAAATATAACGTAACGCCGGCAGGGAGCAGTGCCGGGAAGGGCGTGAGAGCAGGGCGCGGCCGCGGATGCAGGGTGATTAAGAAGAGGAGTGGCGCTGCGCTGTTCCCTGAATGTTAGGGCTTCTCCTTCTGGACACTTGTGACCTGCTTCGGCCAGTGGGATGCGAGTGCACCTGGCAGGTGTCCCGACTCAGGGGAACTGAGCGCCACCGTGTGGTTCCCACACTCCTGTCCACTGCCGCAGTGACCAAGGAAACACAAGCAGAGACAGCATCGGTTAGCCTGGGCTCTGAGTGACCCCAGTATGTGTGACAGATGACGCTGCGCGCACAGTATGTGTGACAGATGAACATCTGCGGGGCCCTAACACGGACCACTGGGGGGTGTCTGTTCCTGCAGCAAACGGAGCCTGATCTAAAAGTCCTGTGTCATACGGGGCACATGAGCAGGAGCCTAGAGTGGTAGGGGGCAGGCCCAGGACTCCGGTGGGCAGCGGGAACAGCAGGGGCAAAGGCCCCGAGTCGGGAGTGAGCTGGCGTGGCTGGGGCGGCTCTGGCAGCGGCAGCAGCAGAGTGGCTGGGGACCCAGGGGCTGACGCTGCCCCGCTAGGTCACTGTAAGGCCAGCCACAGTGACTGCTGGGTCTGGGTAAGGGCGGCTGTCCAAACCAGCCGGCACGCCTGCCTCCAAGACTGTTTCCAAGACTGCCTTTAAAAAGTCACGGAGAAGCTACAGCCGCCGGGGCCCAACCCAGTCCTCCACGCGGGCAGGGGGCTGGAGCATCCTCCGGGCCCTCCTGCAGCCCTGGGGCTCTCCTCCCCCCTGACTAGGGACCGGCCAGCTGGCCTCACGTTTGGCTGCAGGTCCTCGTTTGTTTGGGGCTTGGGCAGACTTGCCAAGCTGCTCCTTCAGCACCTGTTTATGACACGGACTCTCTACGGCGCGGGCCTCCCAGGGAGGGAGGTCCACGGACTCTCTACGGTGCTCCGCTGGTCCACGCATCTGTTCAGCGCAGCCTCTTTCTCCATTTATTTCCCCAGGAAACAAGTGGGGCAAAGGCAGGGTTCTGTGGCATTTCCACAACTCCCGACACCCGTGCCAAGACCTAATAGGACGCAGAGATAATGAAGGGAGAAATGAGGGCCCCGTGATCTGAGCAGAACACAGTGTGAAGTTCTGGAATATCCAGGCATAAACTGTATCCACCACGGGCGCCCACATAGCCAGAGGCATGGACGCAACTGGCCGCTCGGGTGGACCTCTGCTGGCTTTGCCCCCCACCCGCAGCGTCCACACCCTCTTTTGCTGCTCAGGGCACCCAGTGACCACCTACAAGACCCCAAAGGACCATCCCTTCCTCTCTTGGTCCAGGGGGCTTCCAGGTAGGCCTAACGCCCCAGGTCCCCACCCTCCCCATGTGCCGCATCTTGGGACAGGCACAGGGCAGAGGCCGGAGCCCTGAACTTCTTCTGCCCACCTCGCCCCTGGCCTTCGTGACTGGCTCTGCTATGGTCATGTGACCCAAGCCAGGCCCTCGCAGGTCACCCCAGGACTCTTAGGGGAACCGGGCGCAAAAGATGGGATCTCTGTTTGGACTGACACCACGGCAGGATGAGAGACTACGGCTGCTGAGAGGCTTGGCAGCCACCGCGTGGGGAGAACCTGCCTGCGAACGAAGACAGAGGAGAAAGCAAAGTGGAGGGACGGAAAGACACAGAGAGGAACACGAGCTCCCGGATCCTGCTGGGCCTGAAGTCCCTGGGCCTGGGGGTTAAGTCATTTGCACTGGTTTCCTGTGACTCTCAGTCAGTGGCGCCCTGACCGATTCAGGTGCACACACGGAAGATGGACATCAGCAAGGGACGGTAGTGGAAGTAACACTCGGCAGGATGGAAAATGAGAGAAGGCAGGCGTGGGATCAGAGGGCCAGAAGGGCTGCGGGCTGCGTGCCTGCTGTGTTCACTGTGCCCCTCAGGGCAGATGCTGAAGTCCGCCCCGCCGCCCATGCAGCCCAGCGGCATCTGGCCAGTTACCTCTTGGGCCTCATCTCCTCTCTCCCCCTCCTGCCCTCCATTCTGACCACACGGCCTCTGCATCCATTTCCCTGCTGTGTAACGAATTACTCCCAAAGTCAGCGGCTTAAAGCAACACTATTCATCAGTTCACAGTTCTGGGGGTTGGAAGTCCGGTGGGACTGGCCGGGCCTTCATGGAGGCTGAGGTGTCAGCCAGCTGCGTCCCTGTCTGCAGCTGAGGGCTCTCTTCCGAGCTGCTGCCGGTAACTGGCAGAACTCTTGCTCCTGTGGTTGTAGGACTGCAGTTCCCATTTCCTTCGTGGTTTTCAGCCAGGGGCAGCTCTCAGGTCCCAGAGGCCACCTTGTTATATGGCTCCCTCCATCTTCAACTCACAACAGCAGATTGAAACTTTCCTGTGCTTTAAAACCCCCAGACATTTCCTGCCCGGAGCCAGAGAAAACACTCTGCTCTTAACGGGCTCAACTGATTAGGCCCATCTGGCTCATCTCAGCACCTCAAGGTCAACTGACTTGGGACCTTAATCACAAAAGCAAAGTCCCTTCAGGGTAGAAGCTGGGTTCGTGTTTGGTCGAATAACCAGAGGATGGGCATCTGGGGCAACTGGAGTTAGAATCCTGCCTGCCTGCCGCAGCTGCCCTGCTCCTTGAACATCTCAGCCAAGCTCCCCATGGAAGCCTCGCACTTGCTGTTACCTCCTCCGAGAAAGCTCTCCCTGCAGGTCGCCACGTGGCTGGCCCCCCACTTCATTCAGGTCTTGGTACAAACGCCACCTCCCTCGGAAGCCCTGGAACCCTGACCCCCAGGGCTCTGCAGCCCCTGGACCCTGCCTCGCTTTTCTCCCTAGAACTTCTGTGCTCTTACAGATTTAGGTGCTCTGTCTCCCCTGCTGGACCCTAAGCCCTGGGGACAGGGACTTTACTTTGTTTGCAGAGTCTGGTACAGACTAGAAGTTCAATAAATATTTGTTGCGTGCAAGGAAGAACGTGTTTCTTAAATTGCTCAGTGGTCTTAAGTAGTCACCCCGAGGGCATGCTCATGCTTATCTGCCAGCCCTGACCCCACGGGAAGCGGAGCAGAGCGAAGACTGAGAGCCCAGGCCCCAGGGCCAGACTGCCTGCGTTCGTGTCTGAAGAGCCGGCCCCTTGGCCTCTCAAAACCGGCTTCTTCACCTGCAACACGGCGGGAATATTAGTGTGTGCCTCTAAGGGGGTCAGCAGGTGCCAGATGAGGCAGTCCAGGTAAGGTGCCTGGCACCCAAATCAAAACCATAAGGTGACACAGTTTCATAGCCTCAGAGAAGCACAAGGTAAACAACGCCGACGGTATCATCAAGGCTTGGCACGGAAGGCTGTGACAGGGACTCGCACCGGGAGAGCTCGCCGATGCCATCACTTCAGACTCACTCGGCAGAATCTAGCGGACATGAAGATGAGCAAGCAGGGGAACCCCGGTCACGACGCTGTCTGCAGTCACACCTACCAACACACAACGCTTGTACCACTAGGATCTCACCAAGCACAGCCACAGATGCTACCAGCAAGGAGACAGCTACAGGAGTGCCCGCTGCAGTGCAGAGGAGACAAATTCGACTGGGATCCATGAGGAGGCCAGTTCTATCCCTGGCCTCAATTAGTGGGTCAGGGATCTAGGGTTGCCATCAGCTGTGGTGTAGGTCACTGACATGGATCGAATCCCACGTTGCTGCAGCTGTAGCTCCGATTCAAACCCTGGCCTGGGAACTTCCGTATGCTGCAGGTGCCGCCCTAAAAAGGAAAAAAAAAAGGAAGAAAAAAAGAACACAGCTGCCATTGATTCTGTACAGACACTAGAATGAGAACGGTACATAAATAACCTCATTTCATCTTTATCTCCATTTTACAGATAAGAAAGTGGAGGCTCAGAGAAAAGTAAATGACTTGCTGGAGACCACACACGGCTGGGAAGCAGCGATGCTCTGACCTGCGCTTAGAAGGCGGATGGGGCGGGGACGGGGGTGGGGGGAAGGAGGGAGAAGGAAAACAGCAGAGCAGACAAGTGACGGCAGCGACACGGCTCAGAGTGCTCTCTTCTGCAAAATGCTAAACGGAGCTACCACGGGACGCAGCCATTTCCGCCCCAGGGATCCGTCCAAAGACACCCACACGACACTCATCCACGGGAATGTTCACAGCACCATTATGCACAAAAGTGGAAACAACCTAAGTGTCCACCAACTAATAAATGGAGAAACAAAATGCGGTCTATGGTACGGCGGAATACTATCCTGCCACCAGAAGGGGGCGAGCATGGACACACGTCACGGTGAGGACGAGTCCGTCCAGACAGCAAGGAGATGAGCGCTTCCAGGCGGTCAGGGATGGGATGAAGGAGAAATGACTCAGAACAGGTACAAGGTTTCTTTCAAGAGGGACAGAAAGCTTCTAAACTTAGATTGTGATGATGGTTGTGCAATTCGGTGAATATACGAAAGGCCACTGAATCGTATCCTTTAAAAGGCTGAACTTTGTGACATGAGAATTATCTCCGGAGAACTGTGGTTGAAATGCGTTCTAAGGATCTCCGGTTTGCTGCGCGTTCATGGGGGATGGTCGCAAGAAAAACAAGTGTGGCAAACGCCGGTTGATTTTCAGTGCAGGACTTCTCAGAGCCTTCAATTCACAGACACGCACAGGGACACTCCTAGGAGGAATGTGGTCTAATCACAGCGCTTTTTGAGTTTTCACAACGTGCCAGACGTATGCTAACTCATTTATGCCTATGGACTAATTTACTCTCCCCACTAACCCTGTGACGTAGGCGCTATTATCATCCTCATCTCACAAATGAGGAAACTGAGGCCCAGAGAGGGTGAACACCTTGCCCAAGATCACGCAGGCAGCAAGTGACAAAGCGAAGATCTGAACACAGCGAGTCTTGCTCTGAGATTCACGCTAGGCTGTGGATCTCCATGTCGTACACGGCCTTTCCAAAACGTGTCTGAGCACGGCTTGCTTTACGAAAAAGCGTCACCAACATGTGCCTGCTCTCCAGCTTCAAGGACAGCACCCTTGTCCGAGCACATCTTTCCTGGACCAGCGCGATGCCTCTCCCGGTCTCCCAGGGTCCTCCTGCAGCCTCTAGGCCAGGCTTTCTCAGCTGCAGAGCTATTAGCCTTTGGGACTGGCTCCCTCTCCGCTCTGGGAGCCGCCCCGTGCCGTGTAGGGGGTTTAACAGACTCCCTGGCCCCTTCTCACCGGAGGTCAGCAGCACTCCCTCCCCAGGGTCACAGCCAGCGTGCTCACAGAGACAAACGGCCCAGGTGCCAACGGCTGCCTTAAAGTTCCAACGCCTCCCACTAGCTGAGAGGCCCCTGACGGTGTGGCCTTGCCCAGCCCCTCTCCCACCTGCCGGCGACGGGGCCCTGCTCTCTGACCTTTCCGCTCTCCAAGCGCCTCTCTCCACAGGCCCTCTGCATGTGCTCTTCCCTCCATCCTGCAGCTCGTTCCTCCTCGGTCCTTGGGTTTTCTCTCTCCACCTTCTCTGCTGCTTTCTGCCCAGTCACTTGCTCACCTGGCACCCAGATTCGTGTTCTTATAACACACCATTACGGAACTTGTGCCATGTGTTTGGTTTTTTCCCTTAAAATCTGTCTTTCTCACCAAAATGCCAGCAATGCGCACGTGGACACCTGGCGATCGTGTTCCTCAGACTCTCCCGTGCCCAGAAGAGGCGGGTATCAGCAGCTGCTGGCCCCTGTGCGCTGGGTGAACCTCCAACCCGGCAGCAGGTACGCGGGAAGCCTCGGGGGCGCGGGCCTGGACACAGTCGCCACCGGCAACTGGAGGGGAAGTCATCTTAGGAGTGGTACCACCTTGGCTGCGGGCACCGAATGAATACACCTTCTGGTCTTTTGTAAAACGTCTCTTTCTTTCACAACCGGTTGCCAAGAAGTCTTTAAAATGGAAAACAAACAATAAAAGACGGAAAAGAGGAGTTCCCATCGTGGCTCAGTGGTTAACGAATCCGACTAGGAACCATGAGGTTGTGGGTTCGATCCCTGGCCTTGCTCAGTGGGTTAAAGATCCGGCATTGCCGTGAGCTGTGGTGTATGTAGATTGCAGATGCGGCTCGGGTCCCGCGTTGCTGTGGCTGTGGCTGTGGCTGTGGCGTAGGCCAGAGGCTACAGCTCCGATTCGACTCCTAGCCTGGGAACCTCCATATGCTGCAAGTGCGGCCCTAGAAAAGGCAAAAAGACCAAAAAAGCAAAAAAAAAGAAGGAAAAGAAATAGCAGAGGAGGAAGATGAGAATTACTTTTAAAAAATGCAAGGGCTTCTTAAATCAGAGCAAGTCTCTGCTCAGCGTGGGCTGATTTTTCAGGTAACGCAGGGACGAGACAGTGCAGCAGGACAGCAGTGGCGGCGGGCGTCCCTGGATCGTGGCTTCGCCGCAGTTCAGACCACGGGAGAGGGGGCGGAGAGCGCTGAGGGTCCACTTGGGGTGCGAGGAAGGAGGTGGGAGAAGGCAGAGAGGGTGGGTCAGGCTGGGCTCCGGGCCACCCGGGCACCAGCAGAGAGAGGGCGGCTTGAGGAACTGTCCCTGCAAACCCACAGGACGACTGGGAGCCGTGGGAGCAAGCGGCAGCTCTAAGGCTCTCCCAGCTTTCCTCCCCGGTCCCCAGTCGGTCTTCTGAGAAGGGATTCTCAACTCCGCATGGATCCTGCTCAGCGCAATGAAGCCGCCTGGCCTTGCTTTCTCCTCCCGTTACTGGGAGGCTGGGGCTCACTGGAATGTCTTGACCTGGAGGCCTCGGCCACAGAGGCCCTGGAAGGATAAATCGGAGGTGCTAAACATTGCCGACGGCCTATTTATTAAGTACTTATATTTAAGAAAATCAGACCAGAAACAGTCAAGTCCCCACATCTAACCACCAACTGACAGGAACTGCCAGGGACAGAAACACACGATAAGCAACACCACGGGGAGAGTCCGGACTCTCATATGGCACAAAGGTCTCTGGGACAAATGACTCAGTGTTTTCGATAAATAAACCACAAGGAAAGAAAGAGGGAGTCCCATAGAATTAAGGAGTCTTAAGAGACATCTCAACCAACAGCCATGTACAGACGCACCCTGTGTGCATCTGGATAAGAACAAACTAGGAAAATAACTTGTGAAACACTTGAGGAAATTTCAACAGTGGTGGAATATATGGTGATATTAAAAGTACTTGTAAATTCAAATTCTGGAATGATAATGGGATTACGGTTAATCTTTAAAGGATCCCTATTTCTTTTCACAAACATTTGTCCAAATACTTGTAGATGAAATAATATGATGCCTGGGATTTGCTTCTAAATAATCTAGAATGAGGGTGGGGAAGGGGAGGATGCCTATGGGAAAAGTCTGGCCGAGACTGACAAATCACGGCAGCTGCTGTTGGGTCTGTGGTAGTGGATTATAGTACGCTTGCCCTAAAAACAAACAACATGACTTCATCAATCAGATGACCTACAGGTTTATGAATATTTTGGTGCTCTTACTAAAATCCAATTTAACTTTCTTTTACTGAGCTGGTTTACATCATTTACCCAGGTAGGTAATCTTGGCTCTGAAAACGGGTGAATTAATTCATCGGTATTAAACTAACTTGGCTTTGGGAGTTCCTGTTGTGGCGCAGTAGAAATGAATTCTGTTATGGCTCAGAGGTTAGGAACCTCACTTGTATCCATGAGGACATGGGTTCAGTCCCTGACCTTGCTCAGCGGGGTGGGGAATCCAGCATTGCCGTGAGCTGTGGTGTAGGTCATAGATGCAGGTCGGATCCCACATTGCTGTGGCTGTGGCATAGGCCTGCAGCTGTAGCTCTGATTCGACCCATGGCTTGGGAACCTCCATATGCCACAGGTGCAGCCCTTAAAAAAAAAAAAAGGGCAAAAATAAATTAATTAATTAAACTTGACTTTGAGGCAGTATCATATAGTGGCTGAGAGCAGAGAAAAACCATTTCTGTCTGTGACTGTCATTTGCATCTCCAGGAAAACTTGGAGCCCCAACTTTCTCTCCTGTAAACTGGGAAGGAGTCAATGAGATTTTGTGTGGCATGCTTGGCCCAGTGTCTGTCAGATAACTGCAGTGACTATTATGACCAGTGGCAGCAATACCAGAAGAATGCAGAGAGGTGTCTCATTTATATTTGAAAATCACGCTTATTCAGGGATCTGCAGAAAGATGACTGGGATGAAATACCACAAAGTGATTACAGAGGTAATCCCACTGGGAGTCATTCATTCATTCAACAAACACAACCGAGGACCTTCCCTGTGCCAGGCCCAGCGGGGCACTGGCTGAGCTCAGCCTCTGCTCTCCTGGGTTGAGAAAGGCAGGCATGTCGAGACAGGGCAAACCAGGGGTCAAGACATAGGGGCAGAGTGCAGGGAGAGGTCCAGACCAGATCTGAGGACACAGGAGAATTAGCCAGGCTGGATTTCGGGAGGGAGGGACGGCAGAGAGCAGGGGCAGAAAAAAGGACAAAGCATTCCAAGCCATTAGGAGAAAAGTAAGTGTAAAGGCCCTCAGGGCAAGAAGGAGTAATTCCAGGGTTGGAAGGACCACAGAGTCCCAGTGAGGACAATGGAGACGGGGCAGCCAGTGGCTGTGAGGGAGGTGGTGGGGGAGGCAGTGTCTTTCATTTTTTACGTCATACCTTCTGAATTACATAAGTATTTCTGGAAAACAAGTGTATCACTCTTATAATTTTCCAAAAGCTAAAAGAACCCCAAAGAAAAACACTTGATAGAGCCCCAAGAAATAAAGAAATTATTTAGCACTGTCTCTGCTCTTTTCCGCTCAAGAATCTACAGTATGTTAAAATTTATGCACACTTTCTTTAAAAAAAAATTCTTTTTTTTCGTTGTTGTTTAAATGTAAGAAGGCACTGCAGGCAGGCATCTCTCCCGTCCAGTTAGCTGGAAGGGCCTCCCCAGCCTTCCCTGCGTCCTCTCCCTTTCCTGGTGTGTTAGACATGGAAAAGATAATTGCGCCTAATTTAAACGATGCTCTTTCCAAACTTCTTGGAGGCTCTGGCGCTCAGACAAGTTTCTGAGCGACAGGTTGGCTGGGAGGAAAGACACACTAGGAAGGTTTGGGGAAAAGCTTTTCATTTTCCCAACAGAGTGCAGCTTGAACACAGTTTCGAGACACCCTCTCCTCCCCCCTCCGCCCGTCCCTCCTGTCCCCGTGCGGATCGCAGCTGGCCAGCAGGAAGAAAGAACCTGGTAGCGGGACTCTCCCTGCCCAAGTGGCATCTGCCAGTTCCCTCTGCAATCCGTTGCTAGGGGTGGAAAATGTTTTTCTGGTTTCCTTTCAGCCCGGGGCTGGGATGGTTCACTTTGATGTGGAGGAGGTGCAGGCAAGCATGCAAGTTACCTGAGCGGAGGAGGGGACCTGGGCTGCCAATGCCTGGAAGGGGGCCTAACGCCACCCCCTTGTCCTGCGCAGTGGGACCCCTGGCGAAGACTCTCAAGTCCACACCTTGTGGCTTCTCCCTGCAGGAATGCCAGCTTTATTATGGGTTTGTTCCCTTCCCTGTTTTGAACCCTTCCCCGGGCCCCCACCCAGCTCAGGACCTTTTGTCTCTTGTCAGGTCTAGTGAGGCCGCCGGGCCCCCGGCTGAGTATAGCTCTAAGTGCATGATACAGAAGGGTCTGTCCTCCTGAGACAAGAAGACAAGCGGACAGACGGTTCTAGTCCCAGGAGAGAGGCACCTCCCAACAGACAAGCCTCAAGGGTGTCACTGGCCTGGCCTCTCCCTTCAAAGGCCTTTTGTTTGTTTCTCACTGAGAATCCACCTGTTGCAAAGCCTTCGTCTGAACAATGAGAAAACTGAGGCTGGAGGGGTAATTCCATCACCAGAGAAACCCCCACAAAATTCTGACAGATTCCTGGCCAGACCCTCAGTCCCGCCTCATAACCTAGTGGTCAGAGCCCCAGTTTGGAACTGAGACTGACCTTTCAGTTCTGCTGCTTACCACGATGCAACCTTGCAGAAACCGTGCACCTTCTCCAAGCCTCCGTTTCTTCATCTGTGAAATGGGAATAATAATTTTTACTGCTTAGCGTTGTTGATTCAAGTACATTTCTCACCCTGCCAGTTTAATGACTGATGTGTTCACCGATTTATCCTCAATTCCCCCCTCCCCCTAGGCTATGAGTCCCCAAAGGGCAAGGACTCTGCCCACCCTGTCCACAGATGCGTCCTCAGTAATTACACCTGCCTAGTGCTGGGAGGGTGGTGAGGAAGTATTTGTGATGATAATAATGAGGCCTCAGCACAGTGCCTGGCACCGGCAGCATCGTTGTGAACAGAGCGAGTTCATTATTTATGATGGGAAAGTAGTTTTTGTTTCCAAACTATCAAGTTAACCAGGATCTGAGGGTGAAAAAAGCGGTTCTCTGGAGTGGGCCTGCTCTCAGGTAGCTCTTCTGAAGCAAAGGCCCCGGGACCCCATCCAAGCAGGACCTGGCCCCCAGAGGCCTCAGAGCCACCTTGCTCCAGGGCCTCTCCCCACTGTCTCCTCTCTTAGGGACACTGTTCCCCAGAGGCAGGGCTCCTTCCCAGAGGCTTCAGAATTCCTGTCTTCTGCTCTAGAACAGGGAAGGGGGAAAGGCTCAACTCTGCAAATCCACAAAGGAAGGATGCAGTCCAGTGGCCAGGCGAAAATACTAGACGTCAAATCATATTCCAATTTCAGATTAACCATGAAACGTGGTTTTTTTTTTGTTGTTGTTGTTTTGTTTTGGCAAAAGTGTATCCAGAGGATTGCATGGGCCCTAGGTATCCTTTAAAAGATATATATTCAGAGTTCCCATCGCAGCTCAGGGGTTAACAAATTTGACTGGCATCCATGAGGACACAGGTTCGAACCCTGGCCTTGCTCAGTGGGTTGGGGATCCGGTGTTGCCGTGAGCTGTGGTGCAGGTCGCAGATGCGGCTCAGATCCCGCGTTGCTGTGGCTGTGGTGTAGGCCGGCGGCTACAGCTCCCATTGGATCCCTAGCCTGGGAACCTCCATATGCCGCGGGTGCGGCCCCAAAAAGAGAGAAAGACAAAAAACAGTGATGGAGCTAGGATGTCAACCCAGGACTGCCTGAGCTGGTGAAGCTCACTTTCTCCCCTCCTGCAAAATCACCGTGATCATACTAGGAAACTTCTGGAGTGATTATGAGATAGGAGCGATGCTGAGGGAAACGCGCTTTGAGGCCCTCAAACTATATACATGTTAACAAGGGCAGGTATTCTGTTTGCCTTGATCCTCAGCGGAGCCCAGGGACTGAAGAAGCTGTTTAGTATTTGTTTTAGTGGAAAAAAAAAAAATCACTGGTAATAACGTCCCTAAGTACCCCCCCCCCCCGCCAAACAACGTAAAACTATTTCCAAGTCCCCAATCTAGGTCCCACATCCCAAGCATACCCTGCTGGTCCCCAACGCTGGCCAGACGGAGCAGGGGCTTTTTCCTCACACACCTTGTCTCTCAGACCGGCTTGCAGCAGAGAGAGCCGTGCGCATGCGCACCTCACTCAGTGGCGGTCTTATGCGCATGCGTAGGTCCAGCATAGGTCCAGCCCCGCCTCCGAAAGTGAGACGTGCACGCGAGCCGCCCCGCCCCCTCCAGAAAAGGCGGGAAGGACGCTGTGCCCTGAACACCGATGTGCGCTCCGAGCGGGCAGGGACAGGCCATCGCCAGCCTGGTTCTGTTCGTGGAGATTGCCTTTGCAGTTGGCCGCCATGGCCTTTGCGCCCAGGGGGCCTGAGGCCTCGTTCTTCCATGTGTTGGACCAGCACCGGGCTTCCCTGCTGGCCGCCCTGAGGAGAGGCGGCGGGGAGCCCGCGGGCAGGGGGACACGCCTGGCCTCGAGGTATTGGGGCGCTTGTGGGGCGCACGGCCCGGAGTTAGCTGGCGAGACTGTCTCCTCGGCCGACCAGGCTTGAGGTGCTCTGCGGGGAACTGCTTGCCGCCTCCTCGGTCCGGGGCGCAAGGCCGCCCCCCAGGGCAGAGGCCGCAGGGCCAGTGTAGCCCAGCAGCCCTGAACCCAGAGAAGGGCACCCCTCTTTCTGCTGCTAACTCTTATTTTGAATTTGAAAAGCCTGGTGCCAGCCCCGCCCGTCCGCCCCGCCCCCGTGTTTTTTTAGAATGTTCCCCCTCTAGAATGTTCCAGGAGCATCCCCACAGCTGCTCACAGGTTTCCTGAGACCCTACGGTTTGGGAGTTTGGGGGCACACGTTGCCTTTATGTTTCTTTAAAAAAAAAATTGAGTGTGTGTAAAACTTAAGCTTTCAGGCTTATTTTTATTTATTGATTTTTTGACGAGAAAGTGAGGGGAGATGGATATTGTGAGATCTCAAAATTGTGTTTTACCAAAATGATCAAGGAAGTCAACACATTTTAAGTGGTTTATAGTAGAACAACGGGTTTTTTGACTTGAGAGTGAAGTGAATGTACTTTTCTTTAAAAATCAGTTAAAGCGGTTGGAGGTTAGCTCAGTTAGTGTGGTGCTGATAAAATCAATCACAGAGGTTCTCCAGCTCCCCTGACTTGGAGTTAACTACAGAAACTATGTTTACATTATTCACCGCTTTTACCTAAAATGCACTGTTGTGATTTCTTGATGTGCTTTTTCTGATTTCTCAGCAAAGTTTTTCCCTTAAACAAATTACTGTCTTTTACTTCAAGCCCAAACCAACTATCAACCCCCCCGCCCCCAAAAAAAACCCACAAGAAAATTCTTTAACGAAAGGATTTAGTTGGAAGGAGAATGTAGGAGGGTCCAGGAAAGAAGGGCATGGGTGTGCCTTGTTTACAGTTCAGATGTAAATATGATTGTTTTAAAGTTGGTAACAGTATTACTGTAACTTCTTTTTTTCCAAACTGAACAAATAAGATTTGAATCAGTGTTTGCCTCTCCTTATTAGAAAGTGTTAACCTTTCGAAATTTAGTTTTTTGAAATTAAGTTGAAGTTTCACAATTTATCTTCTGTTCCATGTGTTTTCAACGAAAGCTCTGAAATTTCTGTGGAAATCAGAACAGTACATTTTGTGCACTTTCTAGATTTAATATGATCTCCCTTCCAAGGCAATATTCTTATGGTATTTATAACTGAACAACATTTTTTGAAGCTGATGGCTTGTGAAATTAAAAGTCATCTGACAGAAAACTGGGCTAAGTCTTAATAATTTTTTGTGAAGTGGTGTAGTAACTGCCAAGTCTTTTTATGGTAGTGATTAAACTTTTCTTTTTGTATCACTAAAATTCAAAAGGGCTGATTGAAGGCATGAGCTCAGTTAGGATAATGTGCTACAGAAAGAAGTGTTTCTCTTGAAATATTTTCTCATTGCATTTGGGGGAAGTAAATTCGAAGCCACTATTACATCAATTTGAATTAAAATATTTATCAGTAGTATTTCAAGCCAATGAATTTGTATTTTATGTAGGTTGATACGAACAGTGTATAAAATATGTCTAGTAATTAATCTAAAAGGGAACTATTACTTAAATTGGTAATTATTTGAGAAGTAAAATCCAAGCAAATGAAATGTTTTTGTAAGGAACCACTATAAATACAGTTGTTTAAATGCATCACTGATGTCAAAATTTACTGGGAGAGAATGTTATTGACATGAATTACCGAGTGTTAAAAAACTACTAATGAAACAAAAAATTAATTTAATGTTGATCTAGAAAAATGTTACATTTTGTAAAGTTCTACTTCAGAATTAAGATTGAATCACAGTGTGTTTCTTGTTTCAGCTCTGAGGTGCTTGCCTCTATAGAAAATATCGTCCAAGACATAATCACAAGCTTGGCAAGAAATGAAGCACCTGCATTCACAATAGAAAACAGATCAAGCTGGGAAAATATAAAGTGGGCATTTTACATTTTTAATTTTTAAATACAGCCTTCATGTCATTATTTGAATTTATCCAAGAGAGTTCTAGTTGGATTTAATTATTTTACTGCTTTTACCCTGCCAAAAGGGATTTAAAGAAGTTTACAAAATACATACCATACAGGCAGGTTATATAAACTAGAAGTAGGTGTGAAAGATAAGGCAAAGGGAAAACAATGCTAGGAACAAAAAAGTGGAGCACCAGAAGAGGTTAGAATTCAGAATGCATAGGATAAAGTCTCACAGTCCTGCTAAAAATAGGCTCCAGGCTTGGATCTAAGCTTTCTAGGATTCAAAGGAGATATTATCAAAGGAATTCTCATCTACAATGCAAGAGCAAACTACTTGCTCAGGGGAGCTACAACTAATCCTGATATTGAGACCAGTACGAATGTATCCTGAACAGAGAGCACATTTCAATGGCTCTTCCTCCTAGCAGATCTCCCTCGTGCTAAGTCATGTGTCCAAAAGGGTAGAGTCAACATACAGCTCTGTCGCCGTCCTCTCAAACCTGGTAACCTAGCTGTACAGTTTGTTTCTTTCAGATCCTCAACCTGTAGGCATTTTCCACTAAATGAGGGAAAACACTACAATAGTCCTCGATAAGAGTTACAGAAACAGAATTAGAGTAACTCTGAGGCTCCCTGGTCACTAAGCCTTCATTTATGATCAATATAATTAATGTAATTGCAAACTCTTAAATCATAGGTGCAAGATAGATTTCACCAAGCCTTGAAGCAGCTGTCACCTGAACTATTTGCCTGGTGCCTTCTGCCACCTTTAGGACGGGCTTGGCAGTTCAATTTAACAACCTAGTGTAAATTGTTATTTGATTTAATGTAACTTTGGGGGTAAATTTAATAAAGTATTTCCAAACATTATTCAACCGAATGAAATTATTGAATAAGTCAATAAATTGAGCAGAATGCTAATAAAGTTGTGAAATATTTGAAAATACTTCACACTCCCTAAATGTCTTCTCAGGAAAAAAATGAACCCCCACACTCATAATCAAAGGTATTAAATTCATGTGTTTTAAATACTTATCATTTTAATTCCTCTCTGTGTTGCAAAGCTCGTTAACACCTGGAATTATCTAAGCTTACAAATGAGGTTGTTCTAAAACCTCAGGGCTTATGTTGAGAAGAAATGTAGACTTAAATGACGTTTAGAAAAAGATATTGAATGTATATTGGTTGGTGTTCAGAGTTAATCTTTTTTTTTTTCATTTTATTCCCTTGCTTTGAAGATTTGAAGATTCCGTGGGCCTTCATATGGTATCTCATTGTACCACCAGAAAAATCAAAAGTGATTCACCAAAATCAGTTAAAAATTTTGGTAAATTAAGCTTTCTTAGCTTTTCGTACTAAAACCTTCTGGGTTTTAGTTGTTCCTAGAGAAATAATGTCACTTATTCTTTCATAGACCATCCCGTACTTGAAATAAATTTATAGAATTTTGCATTGTCCATAGCCATGGAAGTAAATTATTATTCCAATATAAGTTTTCAAGGTACATGATTTGATGGAAAAGCAGTCTCTAGATTTTTCTGTACAGGGAGCAATTTTATCTGATTCTTCGGGCAATTATTATTCTGGACATAACACTTCTGTTTTGGAAAGAATTTTGGTAATGTAGAAAGTAACTGGGGACAGTTAAAATCCTTGATAGCAGTATGTTTTGAATTAGTACAAGAAATGATGAGTAACTTGTTTATTGCATCTTATTTTCCAGCACTAATTCTTAAAATATTGTCCATGATATATAAATTAGTACAGAGCAACACTTACGCAACCAAAAGGTAAATATATTGTTTTAATGAATTACTCTTTAAAATGCTGTGTGAGATTTAGTGGGATTAATTTTCATTATATATTTTGAAAAGTTACATAAAACTAGACTATGGGTGATAAATTACTTTGTTTCTATGTTGTTTTCATCCCATTGGAGCTTTCTTCAATTAGTATTCCAATACTTATCATAGGTTTTTGTTTTTGGTTTTTTTGTCTTTTGTCTTTTTAGGGCCGCACCCATAGCATATGGAGGTTCCCAAGCTAGGGGTCAAATCAGAGCTACAGCTGCAGGCTTCACCACAGCCACATCAACACAGGATCTGAGCTGTGTCTGCAACCTACACCTTAGTTCATGGAAACGCCGAATCCTTAACCCACTGAGCGAGGCCAGGGATCAAACCCACGTCCTCATGGATACTAGTGGGGTTCATTAACCACAGAGCCATGACGGGAACTCCTTTTTATTTTTTATTTTTTATTTTTTTTTGTCTCCACTACTTATCATAGTGAAAGAGAATATGGTTAATTAAAATCTATATTTAAAATGTTTTCTTAGAGACATATATTACACCGACAGCCAACTTTTTGGTAACCAGACTGTTGTGGACAATATCATCAATGATATTTCCTGTATGTTAAAAGTGCCAAGGAGGAGTCTGCACGTAGTAAGTAGCGTTTAATACAAGCATTTAAGACAAACTGTATAAAAATTATAATAAAAGAATAAATTCAATCTGTGCCTTCTTTTCATACTTTTGATACTGTATTTTTCTCACTATGAATTTAAATAATTATCAGTGTATTCCCATGGATAAATTAACCAAAGCATATGCATTGTCAAATATTCTTCATTCCTAAATACTAGTACATATTTTCCCCTTTTGTTCTTAAATTCCAATCTGAGCTAAAATACGTGTAATTTAGCAGGTGAATATGGGAAGGGACTTAGAAGCATAAAATATGCTTGAGAAAAAGATTTCAAAAATGTCTATTATTTTTACAGTTATCTACATCAAAAGGTTTAATTGCTGGAAACTTAAGGTATATAGAGGAAGATGGCACCAAGGTGACTTGTACATGTGCAACAGTAAGCATCGTTAATGTTTTCACATGCTTTAACCCCATTTCAGATCCTTTGTTTTTAAAACGCATTTTATTTACTGCCTTGTTATGTAGTTTGCAGTTTAAGATTTTAAAATAAAATTGAAAAATGAATAGGTATGTGCCTTAAGGGGTTGTACATTACATAGTTTCAAAATATGCCAATTGTCAAATGTCATATGGAAATAAACATGTATATTCCTTTTTGAAAACGTACTGTTTTCAGGTAGAATATGGCTTGACCATTTTAGCATGGTTATTTATGTCCTCATCATAAAATTTTCTGGTTCTGAAATTAATATTAAACTATTTGCTAGGCTTTGGTAAGTAGAAAGCCTGCAGGACTAAACTAGCCCAGCAATTTGGAAAGGTCAGCTTACCATTTAAGGAAAGAGGAGGACGGCACCTGGGAGGGGGCGTCTCTGCTGCATCAGTTTCTGCTTTTGAAGGCACATGTCTATGAAGTTTCCAAGAAATTCTCACTTGCTGGGAAGTCGGGAAGTAGTTTGGGTCGTGTGTTTTCTTACTGAAGAGTAAACCTGCATCCTGCTGTTTTGCTTTGCTGAGGCACAGACCTGAATAACAGGCATATTTAAAAAAAAATGAAAACATAGGATTCTGTTATAAATTTTAAAATGTAGTTATACTTGCTTTTTATTTAAAATAAAAACCATCTTGTTTTGTTGACATAGGCTGTTGCTGTACCATCTAATATTCAAGGAATTTGGAGTATCCTTTGAGTAAAAAAACTATTTAAGCTTCTGAAATGTTCATTTATTCGTCACATTGAATAATCAAGCCTTCATACTATATAACCAACAAGCCAAAACCCCACCATGGTCCCTTTTTCAGGATTCTTTTAGGAGCTCACCATCTAGTAGAAGACACAGATATTAACTACTCTGTATGAATATATATCTGTGTACTTTCAAATTTATGAAAGTAAAAATAACATAGCGTATCTATAGCTGCTTTTGAATTGCTCTGTATGGCACCATTCACTAGTTAGGGTTTAAACAGAAATACTCATGCTTTAGATTTGTCAGCCTTAACTTCACAGATTTAATTACAGATGCAAAGTTTCTGTTAATTGTAGAAAAAGATGCGACATTTCAACGACTCCTAGATGACAACTTTTGCAACAAAATGTCTCCATGCATCATGGTTACGGTATATTATCTACCTTTAACTCAGTTCCAAGACTAACATGCTGCTTTGGTGATTGGTAAGAGGGGTTTCTAATATCATCCATCACCTCGGACAGCACTCGGTTATAATATGATGCATCCTTAGAGATGCAGAATATAGAACAAGAATTCCCAAGGTGTTCATGTAAATGTACCCGAATTTGGCTAAAATCAAGGTCAGTGGTCCCGATTCTTAAATACCAGTGATTCTTTAATACCACGGTGAGTTTACACGGCTCTCGGTGTCACCCTCACACTGTCCTGCAGGGGCTACTTGTCTGGAGTAAACGATGGCAGCATGGGAGCTTTGGGCAGGACTGAATGAGTGAGAGCTGCTCCTTGCACTTCCTCACACAGGTTTGCATACCAGGTACACACACAATATAAATGTTCAAAGAATAACACAGAACACAGAACCATATGTTGAGATAACACAGGGAACTACAGATGTTAGCAACAAGTAAACTTTTTTTCGCTTTCTTTTGTAGGGCCGCACCCACAGCACATGGAGGTTCCCAGGCTAGCAGTTGGAGCTGCAGCTGCTGGCCTACACCACAGCCACAGCAACGGGGGATCCGAGCCCTGTCTGCCACCTATGCTGCAACTTGTGGCAACGCCAGATTCTTTAACCCCCTGAGTGATGCCAAGGATCGAACCCTCATCTTCATGGATGCTAGTTGGGTTCTTAACCCGCTGAGCCAGCACAGGAGCTCCCAGCAACAAGAAAGCTTCATGCCGCCGGGTATATGGGAGAAGTTTGTAAAACTGGGATGATCGATGACATCTGCCGGACTGGGAAAGAAAGAGATGGGAAACGGAGGCTGGAGGTATGGGTCGGTGGAACGATGACAGCTGCAGATACGTCCGGGCCTCTCCCCATCCTGGCCTGCTTCCGCTTTTTTAGATCTGTATAAAAACCTAGTCCTTCGAATAAAAATAAAAGTTCATCTACTTACAATTCTTCAGGCTTATTAGATTAACAATAACTGTGATTGTTGTGAGGTATGTTTGTCGAAGCCCCAAGCAGAGCTTCCCTGCCATGGAAGCAGCGTGTTACGCAGCTTTTAGGAGTCTTGGAGGGCCTGGCCATGCCCGGGAAGCCTTCTGATTTAGTGCAAAATCAGGCACTAATGCGTTTTTGGATTGGTGAGAAAAGAAATGACAAGGATTGGTGTTGCAGCGGCAGCATCAGAAGGAGAGCGAGGTAATGGATTCGGGGAGCCTGTTTGGAGGCTATCAGGTGGCTCCCTTGGTGGCAAGAGGAACGATTACAGAAAAGGGACTTAGGGCAGGGACATTTCCACATCCAGCTGAAGAGGACTTAGTGACCACGAGATGAGAGGAGTGATACAAAAATGACTGGTGTGTGGCACCTAGCCGCGGCATCACCACCAATACTCCACAAGCGCAGAGAGACTCAGTTCTCCGTGGAAGTGCCGTTTTAGAAATAAGAGTTTGAGGTGACGGTGGGACATCCTCGTGACATCTGCCCAGTTTGGAGTGAGGGGACACCAGTGAAGACGAAAACTGCAGACCAAGACCTCATAAGTAATAAAGGCCACACCGCTCTCTCTGGGCTGTCCTGCGGCTCCCTCTTTGGTCCAGTCCTCCGCCCCTTTCACACCTCTCTGCTGAGAGCACGTGCTTGCTGGGCGGATAGGAAGCCAAACCATTGCTGCAAGGAAAGCTGTGGTGGCCCCGGCCTGTCCAGCCCTGGGTATGAGAGCCACGCCTGGCACTAGTGCTTTGGAGATGCATGTAAAGCAGCTCTCTGTCATATTCCTTTTTCTCCCTTGACTTTCCTCTTCTATGAGGCCTTCTAGCTCCAGCTTTCTGTGTCCACCGATAATCACTGTTACTACTACGGTGAAACACCCACAGGAAGCTGACCCGTAGTAGCTGCCTCTGAAGAGCTGATAGTCGAAGGCCAGGCCAGGAGAGGCTGTTTTTCACCAGATGTACTTTGGTACTGACCCATGTGCTATCTTTTCCCAAAGGGAAAATTTAAATGCAGTGCCGTTCACTGTGTGCTCACGATGAGTCAGGAGGTTGCCAAGCACTTTACATAAGGGTTCACATTTATTGTGATTTCTCATGTATCAACTTGTAAAGTCTCCCCAATCTTATGAGCTAGGTATTATCATCTCAGTTTTAACACGAGAATATTGGTCCACAGGAAGGTATTTAACCACGATCTTAAGGCTGGTCAGACTAGGCCTTGGATTCAGATAGCTCAGCTCCTCACTGCGGTAGTGCCATAACTCTGTGTGGCAGGCATCTTTATCCTGGTTTTATAAATATGGCCAGACTTGGGAATTCCCTTTGTGGCTCAGTGATTAACAAACCCAACTAGTATCCAGAGGTTGCAGGTTTAATCCCGCGCCTCACTCAGTGGGTTAAAGATCCGGCATTGATGTATGTCACAGACATGGCTAGGATCTGGCGTTGCTGTGGCTGTATTGTAGGCCTGCAGTTGTAGCTGTGATTCGACCCCTGGCCTGGGGATCTCCATGTGCCATGTGCGAGGCCTAAGAAAAAGCAAAAAAGTAAATAAATAAAGCCACAGTCTAATGAGACTAAGAAACCAGACCAGCATCACCCACTAGTGGTTGGCAGAGAGGGAATTCAAACTCAGAGCTGTCCCATCAAAAGCTCGTTCTTGTCTCTACTTGCTTCCTTGTGTGTTCCACGTTTCATTTGGTTTCCTGTGTTTTTCGCTTAAGACTATTGTCTTAAGCTCTTTATGTTGTTTATGCTCTTTATGTTGTTTTCCTAAATAATTATTGTCTTACTGACTTGATAATATAATTCCACCACTTAGGTTTATTAAATCCTAAATTTAAACCAGAAACTCTTCTAAATATTTTATTAAATAATTGAATTCCTATAATAATCTTATAAGGTGCTTCAAAGCCCCAAACCTCGGAGAGTTTTAGTGACTCGTTCAGGTTCGTGCTGCTAAGAAGTGGCAGAGCCAGATGCCAGCCCCCGCTGCCTGGCCCCAATGCTGGTGCATGTCACATCACATCTGGGCTATGTCACATCACATCTGGGCTGTGCCACCTCTCTGTGCCCCCGCTGTCAGATATTTGGGCTATTTGCAGTAGTTTCTATCCTTTTAAATAGCACTGCAGTGGACATAAGTATGTATATCAGATTTTTACTTCTGTTTCTGCTGAAATATTTCCTTAGGGTTGTTTCCTAGGACTGGGATAATTGAGTCAAAGTTTAAAGGTATGTGGGCTTTTTTGCCACGTTGTACATTTTTTCTCAGTCAACATCAGTCTTCCACTACCTGACATTTAAGGTGAGGGTGTGTGACTTTTAAGTTATTCGTAAATTAAGGATATAGTTTTATCAGTTTCAGCTTTAATGCATTTATTAAAATGCATGATTTCAATCTTGCTCTTAGGGAAAAGGAGTACCGGATCTGAACACGAGACTTTTAGTCAAGAAGCTTTGGGATACTTTTCACATTCCTGTTTTCACTCTTGTAGATGCTGATCCACACGGTAATTTATTGTTGGGCTATTTGAAACAATAGTCGTAATTAAATCACGTTTGAGTTGTGTTTTTCTGCTTATAGAACACTTTCATAAAATATTTTAAAAATATGATTATTAGATTAAAATTGATGACTAATCATTTGAGGCAATATATTGCTGCTTTTGCTGTATTAACCTGGACTGTAAAATTTTCATTGCTAGTGCTCACAAACATACAAATTGCAGATGTAGGTGTAACGATCTAACCTGTAATATGAAAAAGGTAATTTTAAAGTTAACTCTCTTTTAACAGGCATAGAAATAATGTGCATCTATAAATATGGCTCCATGGTAAGTAGAGAAAAATATTTTTCCTTTTTCATTATGGAGATATTTTATATTCATTGGAGTGGTTTCTGCATTTATTTATCAGCCCCAAGTAAGCTAAGGGCCTCCAAAATGTACCAGTAGGGAAGCTACTGACCTAGTCTGGGGCCAGCCTGTTTCAGAGGCTGTAATTCCAGCTTTCAGAGTGACCAGTGTGACTGCAGATGCAGAGTGGGATACCTGTGGACAAGAGGTATTAATTATCCTCCACTCTCCTGGACCTCACCATAACAAGTATACCCTGAAAATTATAACAGCCTTGAATTCTCACTTTCACAATTCCAACCCTAAGAAGAGATGAAAAGGCCACCAAATTATACCACTAGCAGCTGCATACATCCATGGTTCTTAAAATGTGGTCCTGGACCTGCAGCATCAGCATCACCTGGGAACTTGTTAGAAATGCAAATCTGGGAGTTCCCATCGTGGCTCAGCGGAAACGAATCGGACTAGGAACCATGAGGTTGCAGGTTCAATCCCTGGCTTCGCTCAGTGGGTTAAGGATCCAGCGTTGCCGTGAGCTGTGGTGTAGGCTGCAGATGCGGCTTGGATCCCACATTGCTGTGGTTGTGGCGTAGACTGGTGGCTACAGCTCCGATTAGACCCCTCGCCTGGGAACCTCCATATGCCACAGGTGCGGCCCTAGAAAGGGCAAAAAGACCAAAAAAAAAAAAAAATGCAAATCTCAATCCTCATTTAGACCTCCTGAGTCCAAATTTCTAAGGGTGGTCCCTCAGAGTGATTCTGATGCACAGTAAAGTTTGGGGACCACTGGTATACACCCTGCGTGTCGTTGGCCTATTTGTTTATAGCAGATGAAAAGAAAGGTCGAGCAAGGTGTTAAGGCATATGGCATCACAAACCACAGTAAATACAGGTCAGAGAAGGCCATTTGTTAGTTCTACTTTGTAGAAAATCAATATAAAAGTACTGTGGAGCAGTTTTAAAACCTTCATTGAAAGTCCAGTTTAGCTGAGCTCCTGGGGATTTTCTTACTTCTGTGTGCTCTGGGGGTTTGAAGTCTTTGGTACTAGTCCTTAATAAGTTAAAATTTTTTCTGCAGGAGTTTCTGTTGTGACTCAGTGGTAATGAGCCCAACTAGTATCCATGAGGACACGGGTTCGATTCCTGGCTCCGCTCAATGGGTTAAAGATCCAGCATTGCCATGAGCTGTGGTGTAGGTCTTAGATGTGGCTCGAATCTGGCATTGCTGTGGCTGTGGTGTAGGCCAGCAATTGCAGCTCCCTTTCGACCCCTAGGCTGGGAACTTCATATGCCATGGGTGTGGCCCTAAAAAGATCCAAAAAAATTTTTTTTTTGCTGCCGAAACAAGTGTGGCAGTTCTCTGCAAAAGCCTTAGCTAATATACTTCTGCTCTTTATTTTAGGCTATGTCTTTTGAAGCACATAATCTCACAGTTCCCGCTATTAGATGGCTTGGTCTTCTCCCTTCTGATATCAAAAGGTTAGACAGCGGAATTAGGGTATTTTACATGATGGCTCATTATATTGTGTAACAATTAGCCTGAAAAGTCGCTACCAGGAAAAACTCAGTGTTTTTACTTATATCGTTCACTGTGACTCAGGATTATATAATTAAGAATTAAATTTATCAGTGTTTCTATTCCAGCCACTAAAATACTTAAATATCTTTGGTGAATTGATCTAGGAGATAGTTCTTGTTTTATTTTTATGGTTAAAGTAGTCAGTAATTTTTTATACTTCAAAAGTATTAAGACATTGAATCTAGTTAACTCTTAATCATTGAGGACACCATTTACCATATGAATCAATTTTCTCATAGATTTACAATTTTAATTTCATTAAAAAAATCTCATTTTAAGATTACTTACAGTTGGGGAGCCTAAATTTTGTCAATTTTAACATGTATATGTTCATTATAGAAAAAAATCATTAAAACTCACCTACAAATAAATGAACAGCCTTATCCTTGTAGATTATTTTGCTGTGCATTGCCATAACTTTTTCCAAAATAATGGGATAATACTCTATTTTGTAATCTGTTTTTCTCACACAACACAATGTTATCACTTTTCCTTATTGAAAAATACCGTCGGAGTTCCCTTCGTGGCTCAGTGGTTAACAAATCTGACTAAGAACCATGAGGTTGCGGATTCGATCCCTGGCCTTGCTCAGTGGGTTAAGGATCCAGAGTTGCCGTGAGCTGTGGTGTAGGTCGCAGACACGGCTCGGATCCCGCGTTGCTGTGGCTGTGGCAAAGGCTGGCAGCTACAGCTCCTGTTAGACCCCTAGCCTGGGAACCTCCATATGCCACGGGTGTGGCTCCAGATAAAGACAAAAAGACAAAAAAAGAAAAGAAAAGAAAAGAAAAATACCCTCCTGTGACTTCACTGGAATGAATGTCTTCTCCTACTGAATTCCAGTTCCAAATATGTTGATTCAGTCGGCCTCTCGTACTTAGATGTTTGGGTGTTTCCAAATCTTCGTTTGATAGATTGTGCTTTGATGGACCCTCTCGTAACTAAATCTGTGCCTGCATCCTTAATTAGTTCATAGGCAGAATTCCCAGAATAGCTGGGTCAAAGGGTATGCACATTTTTTAAGGCTTTGACTGCCTTCTGGATAAATTAATTATTTTGCTTTCCCTGGAGATTAATAAGAGCCCACCAGTCTCTCAGCACGGGACATTATCACTTTATTCATCTCTGCTAATGTGACATTTTAAAATACTTTAGTTTTAATTGGCCTGTGAGAATAAAATTAAACATATTTATTGGATTTCTGGAAGCAGGGAGCAAACTTTGGTAACAGGTGCTTATTTTCTAAATATGGACTATGAACTGGTTTTAGGTGATCCCTGCTTCTTACAAAATGAAGGCACAAGAAAAAACATTCAATTTTCGATTTTTGAATGTTTACACTCTAGTGAATCAAAGTTTTGTTCAATTTAGTGCATGTGTCATGGTCAGAATCCCTTGGGTGATCTGTTTGTATGAATACGAATTAGGGCAGAGGGTTTGATTGCTAAGGTGGAAAACCTGAAGAAACTCTGGCTGTAGCTCATAAATTCCATCGGTGCCTCCAAAGCCGCTCTAAATAAATGTACAATCAAAGAAAAGACAGTGTGACGGCTACACCAACATGGCTTCAAGGGAAATCCTCTAGGCCTCCCTTTCAATCAAATTGTCACCCTATCCAGGAGCTGCCACTGGCAAATGGTCATAATTATGGGGACATTGAAAAAGACTATTTGAAACTGGAGCTCTCCTGGGAAATCTGGGATTTGTGACTTCAAAAAGCAGTCTGCAACGTAAATCCAGGCCTCTCATGTTCTATTTTTAAAACACATACCAAGATAAAATTACAATCTACTTTTTAAAATTTAAAACGAGATTGATGTCATGTGCGTATGTGTGCACACATGAGTGAATAAATGAAAAGTGATAGACAAACTTCCTTGGTCCGGAAAATTCTCAATGAATTACAAAGAATTAAGTATCAAATGAAATCTAAAATCCCACAGTGAGTCTCGCTGCTGGCCGCACGGACTGCGCTCACCACTCTAAGACCGGAGCTCTGAAGGCTGCCTCGGTGTTGATGCGTATGATGTTAGTCCAGTGGGCATTTGTTTTATAAGCAATGTCTGTCTTCCTGTCAACATCCCGTGAGTGTGCCACGAAAGAAAACAACTTAAAACAGACTTCCACTGTGACCTTGAACGCTCACCAGTCTAGGACATGCCAGATCCCCCAAATTCTGTATTTGAAAGTGGACCTGTGCTACTTTTCTCATTTGTTATTTCTGAGTTTCTTGAAATAGTACAATAAATACAAATGAAATGTGTGTGACCTGAAAGTTACAGCAGCACTTTATTTTTACTGACTTTTTTCATCTTTTTTTTTTAGATTAAATATACCTAAAGGTACTTTAATTCCACTGACAAAACGAGACCAAATGAAACTTGACAGCATCCTAAAGAGACCTTATGTCGCTTGCCAACCATTTTGGAGAAAAGAAGTAGGTTTCTTTTTAAAATTCAAATGTTATGTGTTTTATTGCCTTTTCCGTCAGTAGTGGCTATTTATATAATATTTTGAAACTGTCCTTCTTGAGTTTTTATATAACCAATAACTAATGCATGTGTTGTTTGGCAGCAGCTGGTTGTTGAAACATTGAATTGTGAAAGATAATAAGATCAGGTGGTTGGAGCTGAGCTAGTTTTAGCCTTATCGTAGTTATGTACCCACTGTCTATGGCTGTGTCATAGTTCATGGGGAAAAAGAAGAGAAGGAAATTCTAAAGAACCCAGACCATTCCTAATGATTAAATACATCCAAACTGTTATTTTTAGCTGTAGCAGCTCTAGAATATTCTGGCTGACCTAAAGGTTATTGCCCAGTTTGGGAGAATAAAACAAATCTGTATTTACCAGTTTGAGTTGACACAACTGTAGCAAAGGTCTCTGGGATGACTATGTTTTACTTTTACTGACAGATGGAAATAATGGCAGACTCTAAAATGAAGGCAGAGATTCAAGCTTTGAGCTTCCTCTCATCGGATTATCTTTCCAGGGTGTACTTACCTAACAAATTAAAATTTGGAGGTTGGATATGAAAATAATCAGACTCTGTCTTGTGATTGCAAGGAGCTTTTCATTAGCTTTGTTTTCAGCAGTAGATACTGTTGTGGAAAGAATGTATATTCTTAATTTTACAGAGGTAAAGTAAAATAATTTTCCACTGTATTTTTTTAATGTACTCTGATTTTCTTTAGAAGGCTTTATTTTATCCTTCTTTGTAGAGATTGGTTTCTATCCCATGTTCTACAGTTAGTCGTAGAAGAATGTGTGTAATTTTGACTTTCACATTGTATTTTAGAAAACTATTTTACACGTCATCAAAGTTACAGATATATCTTATCTACTTTCCACATACAGTTAATGTCAAGGCACAAAATATCTTATTAGTAATGAAAAAATAATAGGCTAAATTTGAGAGGTTGCAAATGAATTATAGCGTCCAGCAGTTTCTTCTTAATTACATTTTCCTTTGCCTTCATAGTATAGGGGTCATACTGCATTCATTTACTGTTAAGTTAGTAATGTTTATTACGAATAAATATTTGGGCTGATGTAGTCTTCAGTGCTTTGTTTATTTTGATTTTGAGCATACTTTTTATTAATAACATACATATTTGAAAAAAATTTTCCAGGGTTCTATCAGTTCTCACCCAAATTCAAGTCACTTGAATTCTCCTTTAGTCTAGATTTCTAAAGCAAATAACTTGTTCAGTTTCAGGATTTACAGAAGCCTCAGATTTTAATAAGGCCCTTCTATAACAGTAAAGAGATGATCTTTTCCCCTCATAAACCTATCTTAATTTTTCCAGAGATGAGTTTTATGATTTTATTCTGTGCTTTTAATGAACTTTTTATTTATTTATTTTTTTTTTTTTTGCATTATAGCTGGTTTACAGATTTCTGTCAGATTTTCCAGCTGCACCATGTGGTGACCCGATTACATGTACATATATGGATTTGTCACATGTAATTAGATATAGTTCCCCATGCAATACAGTTGGAGCTCCTTGCTATTCCATAATAAACTTCTAACTGCACTGAAAAGTTTCTTTTAGTTGTAAGCAAGAATATGTATTTATAGGAGAAGTAAAGAAATGCTGGGTTAGTTTTAGGGCCACACTAGCGGCATGTGGAGGTTCCCAGGCTAGGGGTTGAATCGGAGCTACAGCTGCCGGCCTACACCACAACTACAGCAAGGCAGACCCCAGCCATGTTTGAGACCTACACCACAGCTCAGAACAACGCCGGATCCTTAACCCACTGAGCAAAGCCACGGATCGAACCCACAACTTTGTGGTTCCTAGTCGGATTTGTTTCCACTGTGCCCCAATGGGAACTCCAAGTTAAATGTTAATAATAGATATCACTTCTGAGAGCTGATATGTGCCAATCACTGTTTATACATTATCTTGTTTAATTCTCCCAGGAGCCTCGTCAGGTCAGTAGTTACACTTATAGTTTACAGGTGAGAACACTGAGGCTGCTTCTTGTCCAAAGCCCACAGCCAGACACAGCAGAATGGGGACAGTAGCACTATCTACAGGCTAGAACCAGGACCAGGTACTGAATATTCAGGGCCCAGTGCAAAAGGTCAGTGTAGGGCCCCTTGTTCAAGAGTTATTAAGAATTTCAAGATGGGGAGTTCCCGTCGTGGCTCAGTGGGTTAACGAATCCAACTAGGAACCATGAGGTTGCGGGTTCGATCCCTGGCCTCGCTCAGTGGGTTAAGGATCCGGAGTTTCCATGAGCTGTAGTGTGGGTTGCAGATGCGGCTTTGACCCCATGTTGCTGTGGCTCTGGCGTAGGCCGGCAGCTACAGCTCTGATTGGACCCCTAGCCTGCGAACCTCCATATGCCGTGGGTGCGGCCCTAAAAAAAAAAAGAATTTCAAGGTGACAGCAGCAGGGAATTAAAGCAAGCATGGGGCCCTCTTGGTACAGGGCCCTGTGTGACTGCACAGGTGGCACACCCATGAAGCTGGCCCTACTCAAGAGGTAAATAAAGTCAAATATAAGAATAAAAGAAAATACTTGTATAGCACTTATTACGTGGCAGGTGGTTTTTCTAGGTGCTTTATGAACATTGATTTCATTTTCACAGAAACCCTGTGAGCTAGGTACTTTTCTTATCATCCCCATTTTACAGATGAGGTAACAAACATGCAGAGAGGTGAAGTAACCTTCCCAAGGTCACGTAGGTACCAAGCAGTGGAATTAGAACCGAAAATCCCAGAAAGTCTGACTCCAAAGTTTATGCTTTAATCACGATACTGGTACATGCAAAGTGCCTCACGCGTGGCTGAACACATACACTGCTCAGAAAAGGTCTCTGATTCTTGCCATCGGCTAGGTGTCAGATCAAGGCTCCCTGATGTCAAGCCTGGGACATGATATTTCCTAGTCACATCAGAACAACATATTTCATTTTAAGAACATTTGGGTATACTATTAATTTGACTCACTTGTGAGATTATTGAAAATTCTAAAAGCGTTTTTATAAATTACAAGTTTTTCTTTGAATTTATACCATAACTTCTTCCCTTAACATCTAATGATCATTGAGCTTTGACACGTTCTGCAAAGGAAAAAAATACTGACTTGGAAAGATAGGGTTAAGCCACAAAATGTCTGGACTGGGATATACTGTCCAAGTGGGAAGGAAAAAAATATGCATAAGTCATTAAAATTTGAAAATAAATTTGAAAAAGGCTTGCAGGTACATTCAGCTTGGATAATTAAATTCATTTCAAGTTTATGATTAGAAATTTACTTCAAATAATTTTCATTTATTTGAGAAATGAAAATGGGAGGAGAGCAAAATGCACTGCAGGTTGGCTTTGCTCCCCATCTTTATTAGAGGCAGATGCAAAGTTCAGGCTAGTAGCTATTTGGAACCCATCTAGAATTCTAATTCTTTTTTTTTTCTTTTTGTCTTTTTAGGGCCGCACCTGCAGCATATGGAGGTTCCCAGGCTAGGGGTCTAATCAGAGCTGTAGCCGCCGGCCTACACCACAGCCACAGCAACGGGGCATCCAAGCTGCGTCTGCGACCTACACCCCAGCTCACGGCAACGCCAGATCCTTAACCCACTGAGCAAGGCCAGGGATTGAACCCGCAACCTCATGGTTCCTAGTCAGATTCATTAACCACTGAGCCATGACGGGAACTCCTAGAATTCTGTTTCTTAAGATTTGTTTCTAAAAAGGATTACTGTAAAATAGGCAGTGATTTAAAATGGCAATTGACCACAGACATCCCCTCTACCATCTGTATTTATTTTTAATATTTCCATAATTTTGATCAAGAAAGAACATTTATATTGGAATCTGTTTATAATTAAAGTGAACAAAAACTGGTGAAAACAAAAAGATGTTCAGAGAATCTTGGATTTTCCTTAAGGGTCATAATCACCCTCAAAATAAAACTCTTCCAATATCCCCAGATTTCTGGGAAATTTAACTGTCATCATTGATGATGCTAATTGATTTCAGACATCATGATTTCATGGAAAAAAGAATATTGCACCTTCTCCAAAGAAGGCAAAAAACACTCCAGAATTTTCTTCTATCTCTTCCTTAGGTCTCCCTTGAGCTATTTGATGTAGATACCTGTTCAGTGGTGATGAAAAGAACAGAAGCTGTCAAAGCTAAGCTAGGTGTGTATGTATATTAAAAAATATTTGAACAACAAGATGTTTTTGTAGTAACTATGGAGAAATGTTTCTTCTGTTTGGACTTCTGTTCATCATTAAAGGTTCTGTAGCACAATAAAACAATCTTGTAAAAACAAGCCAAGGTCTCCCTCTGCTGGCAGCAGCTCTGCTGTTCTCGCAAATCCTTTCACTGTATTGGGTGGACATTTCTCTAAAGATATTTTCAAGTCCTTGTTTTCAAGAAGGAGATGGAAGAGTCTGAGACACAACAAAAGGCTGGGAGAACCATGAGGCTTTCCGTGTGAGATGAAGTCCTTCCAGACAGGGAGCCAGTCTGCATCATCAGCTTTGGATGCCCCCAGGTCCCTGTAAGGCTGCACTTGATGTGTGCTTTGTTGCATCCAAGCTGTTTACAAAACCTTAAGATAACATATAGGGATTTTTTTTTAAAGAACAGAATTAGAGATGACTCTGAATGAAAAAGAATTGATGTGAAAATTATAAATGTATTCAGTTTCAATTCAGCCAGAAATGGAATATAAACTGTGTCGTCATTCATAAATATTTCCTTGTGTAAAAACTGCAGAAGGGTTTACTAATGTGAATGATAGTCACAACCAGAATTTAATTTTAATTGCTTTTTATTTTTAATTTTCACCTATACTTTATGGCTCGATCATCGTGCCCATGGAAACAGATTATTTTGATCCCCCTTCCTGTTTCTGGGGAGGAAAAGTGAGGTGACACCACAGTCTGCCAGCTGTGGAGGTGTAAAGTCATAGTCTGAAGGGCAGGCTGCTTGTACCTTAAAATGGGGATAACAGCAGGAGTGATACCTACCCGGTAGTGTCATTGTGAGGACAAGTGTGCAAGTGAATAACATCCCTTAGAAAAAGTCAGGGAATGTTATTGTTATGCTTGGGTCCACATGCTGCTACTTTTGTTCCACTGATGGCACGCGCAAAAGCAGCTTGTCAATTATATATCCCTAAACAGCAGAAAGATTTTTTTAGTATACTGATTAACCAGTATCATACAGGAATCTGTACCATAATAGGGGCTTCTGGAAGATTCCTTCGGCGTGGAAAATGTAATTCAACAAATATTAAACACCAATATATGTAAGGCTGTGCTTGGTGCTATATCCATGGGCGTAAGACACAAAGCTTGAAATCTAGGAAACTAGACAAGGCAAATACACACAATCCTATGAAACAGTATATAAGCACTGAGAGGGTTTTGGGAGTTTGCAGGAGAGATTGTATGAGATGACCCATTGGGGAAAGAACGAGGAGAGGTGTCACTGAGGAGGGAGTACATGTCAGAGATGATTCCAAGATTTTGCTGGTAGGAAAGTTGGTACAGGACGGACTTCACTGGCTCTACTGCTTACCAGCTGGGTGATGTCCGGCAGGTCGCATTACCTCCCTCAGCCACAGTTTCCTTTTCTATAAAATGGACAGTAGGATACCTACCCTATAGGCCTGCTCTGAAAATTACAGGAGATGGACCAGCCAGTGCTTAAACAAGCTATTATTTTTATCTTTATTTAGACTAGAGGTTCTGAACCTTGGCTGTATCTTAAAATCACTTGAAGAGTTTTTATTTTTTTAATTAAAAATTTTGTCGGTGTTCCCATTGTGGCTCAGCAGAAACAAATCTGACTAGCATCCATGAGGAAGCAGGTTTAATCCCTGGCCTTGCTTAGTGGGATAAGGATCCAGCGTCGCCGCGAGCTATGATGTAGGTTGCAGACGCGGCTCAGATGTGCTACTGTGGCTGTGGTGTAAGCCAGTGGGTGCAGCTCCGATTCGACTCCTAGCCTGGGAACTTCCATATGCTGTGAGGGTGGTCCTAAAAAGAAAAAAAAGAAATTCTTTTTAGGGCTGCACCTGAGGCATATGGACATTCCCAGCCTGGGGGTTGAATCAGAGCTGAGCTGCAGCTGCCAGCCTCTGGGCCACAGTAACCATAGCAAGGCCAGATCTGAGCTGCATCTGTGACCTACACCACAGCTTGTGGCAGCCCACTGAGCAAGGCCAGGGATGGAACCTGCATCTTCATGGATTCTAGCCAAGTTAGTAACCTGCTGAGCAACAACAGGAGCTCAAAGAGGTTTTTTTTTTTTTTTTTTTTTAATATTCTCTTAGTTCCAGCCCAGACCAACTAAATCAGAATCTCTGAAGGTGAGACCCAGGCATGACTGTTTTTCAAAAGCTTTCCCGAGTGATTTTAAACACCTCGTCTAGATCTTTGGTGCTCAACTGCAGTCCATGGCCTGGGAACTTCAGCTGGGAGTTTCCTAGAAATGTTGGTTCTCAGGCCTACAGTGAACCCTCTGAATCTGCATTTTATAATAAGGCTCCCTGCAGATACCAAGGCTTTCAGTACGCAGCCCACACTGAGTAATAAAGGAGAAGGTGCCGTGTGTGTACGGTAACCTGAGGAAATACCTTCTATTTTTCCTTCCTAAAGGAGGATAAAGCAACCAACTGAAATATTCAGAGTTGGTAAATGTGCATCATAACAGTCCTTTAACATTCCTATGGACCTTACACTTAGCAAAAGTCCTTCACGTGTGTTAATTCGCTTGAACATAATTAAGAATAACCCTGAAGTTAGGCATCGTTATCCCCATTTTACAGTTAAAACCGAGGTCCAAAGAGCCTGGACAGCTCAAGATACCCCGCCGCAATTTACGAGGCCAGAGTAGACCAGGCAGCGTCCCATCAGCGTTTCCAAGGATGGCCGCAATCAGGATTTTGCTCCACTCGTAATTCACAAGAGAAAATTCTAACTACCCAATCTGATCAGCCCCGGCCGCGGATCAGAGCGGTCGCTGAGCAACTGAGTCGGCTACACCAGCTTTGGACCAATCTGCAAACGGCTGGCACAGGGACTTCTCCTTGGCGTCGTTAGCGCTTCTGCGCATGTGCTATGACCTTAAGTGGGCGGAGCCTTTCCTTCCTCTCGGATAACGCCGGAAGTGCCTCGTTGACGCATGCGCAGTGGACCCCGCGGTAAATAGGGCGGCTTCTCAGGCCAGCGTGAGACCTCGTGAGACCTCGAGGTCTGAAGATTACTCTTTCCGCCACCTTGCCTTCGCCTCCTCCACGCCGGAGCCGGGTCACAGGCTCCTGAGCTCCTTCTGCTCGTCGCCGGCTTCCCACCGCGGCTCGACTCTCAGGTAGGCCCCCCGCTGCTTCCCCTCGTTAACGGCCGCCATGGCGCCGCTGAGGTCGGTTTCCCCGGTGGAGTGCGTCCCAACGCGAGTTGCTGGGGCGCGAGCCGGACTGTTTGCGGGCTTCATTAATGGCCACTGGGAGGGATATCGGGGCTGGACGGGGCCTCCCGGTCACCTCGAGTCTAAGCCCCTCGTTTTTTTGTGTTTTGTTTTTTGTGGGGAAACTGAGGCTCTGGAAAGGGTCACGGAGTTGACGGCAGCTAGCCCTTGTCGCTTCTGCCCTTCCTCGTTGCTCGTCTGGCTTCTCACCACCTCGGAGGTCTCCCCTGGTCCTTCTACACAAGGGCGTCCCTTTTTAGTCTCCACCACGTCAACCCGCTTGGCCTCCTTTGTTGCACTTAATCAGTCTGTTTCTTTGTTTCTGTCCTCCTCCGCCAAGTGTGTATTCTGTACATGTGCACGCACTCCGAGCAGGCAGCTATCTACGAAAAACCAGCCGCCATGGTCCTGGTGTGTATTGGGGAAGCATCCGGGCGGCTCTCCGACGTTCTCCTGGGGAGGGGATTGGTTGAAACAAATTCCAGGTGGTAACCGGTGCTGTGAAGAAAACGGGGGTGTGGCGGAGGGGTGGAGATTTTGCTTTGGGAAGGCAGGAAAGCGTCTGAGGAGGTGACTTTCTTTAAAAAAAAAAAAAAGAAGAAGAAGATGTTTCTAGCAGCTTTATGGACGTGTCACACACTGTAACCCGTTTAAAGCGTACAATTCGATGCGTTTGGGAAGTTTTATACAGTTGTGTAAACATCACCACAGTGCAGTTTCAGACCATTTTCATCACCCCCAAAAGCTGGCAGGAGGCACCTTTTGGATTAGGCCTGAAGATTCACACTGAAACGGCTGGGGGTTTTGGAGAAGGCGAATCGTCCCAGGCTGAAGGAACAGCTGGTAGGAATGCCCCAAGGCAGGAGAAGCTTGCTGTGTTCGCAGGCAGGAAGCCATCAGAGCTGTCAGGGCGGGGGTGTCCCGCGGAGGGAGAGCCCAAGAGGTTAGGTGGGTTGGAGATAAACGCATGTCTTCTGAACTTCTTGAGGGTTCCCAGTGTCCTGTGTGACGTATGGTCCATATAGGCTGATTAATGCTTGATGACCCTTGCTTTTTTCCCTTAGTTCACCCCTCATTGCAAAAGTGCTCTCTCCCAACTTCGTGGCTGAGGAGAAGGGAGGAACAGAGGTTTCAAGCTCCGTATGTACAAGCTCCTGTGGTTTTCAGAGCTCTGTGAAATGGGTATTAGTGTCTGTTTTTACAAATAAGAAAGTTCCTTGGTGTTTGCAGAAGCCTTGTCATTCCTTTGTTTGCTTTGCAGCTAATCACTGTTTCAGTCCCATCTCTCAGGGTAGGAGGCAGAGGTGACCAGCAGCACCACATCCTTGCAGAGTCGCTTTCTGAGATGCTAACGCACTCATAGACCTAGTGGTTCTACACCTGATTGTCTTTCACGAAGTAAAACTCAGGAGACTCAAATAGCTTCCCTAGATGCGTCACAGTTTTCCCATTCTTTGTGGTCTTAACAGGTACTACCCCTGTCGTATGTCCCTCAGCTACTAGGCTCCTTTGGGAGAGGTTACAGACAGGGTGTAAAAATTTGAGAACAATGTCAGAATTGAAAGTGTAGTATCAGTGTATGTGAGTCAACAGACTTTCTCCCTGGAAGGAAAAAGAGGAAAGCTGTTTGTGCCCCACCGTGCACTAGACACTGCACTTGCCGCATATATTGTGATTTGATCTTCAGAGAGCCTGGAGAAGGTGTTAATGTGCTCCGTGTTTGCAGAATAGGGAAAATGGGGCTTGATGAGATTAGGGTCCCAGCCGTGGTAAGTGGCAGAGGCATGATTCTAACCCAGGGGGGCCTACTAGACTGCAGTGCCCAGGAAAAAAACTCGAAGTGGGGGATTCTCGCAGGACAGATGTCCAAGGCATAATGCCAAACCTTTCACCACTTAAGGAGGACAAAGTGGATTACTTTTAAAACCTCTACAATTGCTACCAGGACTGGTTGCTTTTCTAAGTAACTTCATGCAGAGATATTGATCTGAAGCAGAGTGTGGAAATGAGTAAGAAGAACGTGAACTGTCACCAGTGAGAACCTGGGAGAATGGGGCCTTCTGCTGGTTTACTCTTACATCCTGGTGCTCAGCACAGTGTCTCTGACTATAGAGAATGAATGAAGTTATTTTCTAGCTGTGATCGAGAAATACTCTGCTGTGATGTATGAGTAGCAGTTAATTAATGACAACATGTAAGAAGAAAGCTGGATGTGGGGTGTATGGAAACTCTATCTTTAGAATTTTCCGCCAAAAAAACTATCCTGAAATAGGAAGTTTATTTTTAAAAAGGAGTCTGCTTATTACATATTTAGACCTCTTCAGATCAAAGAAGATGTTTATATACTCTTTATTTCCCTTTTATAACCTAATCATCTTTATATTGCTTCTCAATGATACTTATTAGAAAGAACCTTAACTTTACCCATTATTTTTTAGGGCCAAAATGAGTCTGTTTGGAACAACCTCGGGTTTTGGAACTGGTGGGACTAGCATGTTTGGCAGCACAACCACAGATAATCACAACCCTATGAAGGTACCACATAAAGCTTCCTGGGGCTTGTAGAACCAGTGCAGGCCAGGTTTCCCACATCTGTGACAGCGGGAGAGGCCAGGTTTCCCACATCTGTGACAGCGGAAGAACCCAGGTGGTTTGGGAGCCTCCTTTGGGGTGGAAACTCTGAAGGTTTGTCTAGCCTGCTTTCTCAGATACCAGAACACAGATACTGTGTGTGCCCTGGACTGGTTCCTGTTCCCCCTGATATTCCTGGTCACTGGAATCATTCGAGGTGCTTCTTAAAAACTGCAGGTTCCCAGGGCCCAGCCCACAACTGTTGCATCAGGATTTCTTGTTGTGGGGGGGGGGGCGGAGGAAGGGAAGCAGGTGTGAACCGAGGGGCCAGCCACGATTGTGGCCTGCTTTGAGAATGCTGCTTACGGTCTCAGCAGCGCCAGCATCTTCACTGGCTTATTTACACCCCCCCCCCTTTTTTTTGAAACAAAGTAAGAATGGGGTCTAATTCAGTCAGTTCTTGAGCACCATTAGGTGTTTAGAGGGAAAGAAAGTAATTTGAATTAAGTTTTGGTGATGCCTATGTTTTACCATGGACTTCTTTCACCCCAGGACATTGAAGTAACATCCTCTCCTGACGATAGCATTGGTTGTCTATCTTTTAGCCCGCCAACCTTGCCAGGGAACTTTCTTATTGCAGGATCGTGGGCCAACGACGTAAGTGCTCCTTAAGTGCATGTTCTATCATTTTTCTTTATTGTACGGGCAAGCTTTTTGCTTTTTTCCCTCCAAGTGAATGAAGCAGAGTTAAGGCTTATTCGTAGCCTTTTTAAAGAAGTGAGTTTAGAGAGCGCGAACCTTTCTATGTGGCAGACTTCGCTTGTTGCACCAATTTTTGTTAAGAAAGCAGGATCATATGCAGCATTCGGAAATTCCTACTCTAGTTCAGTATCATGCAGCGTATTCCCAGATCGAGTGTAAGCTTCCTTGCGAGTCAGCCTGGTCCTACATGACTTTCCCTCACGGGCATCCCAAAAATGTTCTTTAGATACACCGCAAATCCCGTGCGGACACTACACTTACCAAAAAAATGTGTCGTAATATACAAAAACTCCAGTGGAAAAACAGGCAAAGGATGTTTAGAAGCACTTCACAGAAAGAGTGCAAGTGGCCTGTTAGAGTAAACTGGACCCTTCAGCACACTCAAAATCAGATGAATGCATAGCGGCTTTGCCACTCCCCCAGATGTGGGACCCGGGCCAGTTATCTTCTCTAAGCCTCACATTCTGCTTCATGATGGAGATGACAGTGAGTTCACAGGGCTTTAGCTGTTGTAGACGTTAATTCACGTTGTGCATAGCAAATACACCACAGGAGATCCTCAGGTATCAGAAGGGCGGTGGCTGAGGCACACAGTACAAACTTAAGGGCTTCTGATAAAATCCTCTAGCAGAGCTGTGCAAGTTTTGGCTTATCTTTGCTGGTGCCAAGTGTTACTCATTTTGTTTTTGTTAATTTGATAGGAAAACGACTTATCATGTGGGATTTCTCTTGTGGCACAGCAGGTTAAGGATCCAGTATTGTCACTGCAGTGGCTTGATCCCTGGCCCTGGAACTTCTGTATGCCACCATTGCAGCCAAAAAAAAAAAAATGTGTCTGTTGTATCAATTTGCATTTACCTGATTATGGTTGGGAGCGCAGAGGTTAAAGCATGTAATGTATCATTACTTGCTGGGTTTGCATTCATTTGTTTTATTACCACAGGTTCGCTGCTGGGAAGTTCAGGATAGCGGGCAAACTATTCCAAAAGCTCAGCAGATGCACACTGGGCCTGTGCTTGACGTCTGCTGGAGTGATGTAAGTTTCGTTCCATTTTTCGCGTTTGCTTGTACAGAAAGTACAGTGTGTGTGTATTTTATATAACCTGAAACACAAATTGCACATTGTAGGAATGCTGTTTTCTGAATGTAAATATAATAATTTTGTTGATATTCATAATGTAGTCAGTTAACTTTAGTCGTATTAGCTTTAGTTAATCGCTCTGAAAGCTTTTCTTTCACTGAAAAAATCCATTAGTTTATTCACGTCTCCTTGAGCAAGAGCTGAGACGGCTTTTTGAAGCCTGGCGTTCTGACTCCGCGAGCGGAGCTCCTAGAGCCGGGATGCCCCGTGCCGGGTGGAGGGAGCCCGGAAAGCAGCCGGAAGATTTGGGAAGGGGGCCGCGAATGCCTCGCAGAAGAGGCCAGAACTGAGCGGAATCTTTGGAGTAAACCGTCTGCTTACAGCTTTATGGGCATTGGCTCGTCCAGTCCAGGCCTAGGTTCATATTTTGACTCTGTCTTCTCTACAAGTTAAACTTAAATCTCTTTAAACTTGTTTCCTCACTTATAAAATGAAGCTAATATTTATAGCAGGGAATAACATTGTTTAATTCAAGTGATTGCCACGCAGCCTTCATGCAGGCACTGGGGATGGAGTGGAGGTTGAGCTAGGCGAGGTGCCTGTGGGACTCGTGCTTTCAGGGGAGACCTGGAGGAACAGGAAGGGTTTCGGATGCTAGAAGGTGGTGGCCGTAGATTCTGTCACGAAAAGTAGCTAGCATGGCACCTGTAGGAATAGGTCCAGAGACTTGCTTGAAGGAACGTAGAGACGGAAGGGCTGAGCCCAGACCCGGACCTTCATGGCTTCAGAGCCCATGCCCTTGACGGCCTCCCTCCCAGGGGCTGACAGGAAGAGTAGAAGCTGGCCTTGGAGCGGTGAAGGGCACGCCGGCGAGGAAGGCAGGTGTAAAATGCACAGAAGCACCGAAGAACCAGAGTGGCCTTCGAGCTGTAAAATCCAGACTCGCTGAGAGCGGCTTGCTGTGTGGCCATGGCGGGTGGGCCTCAGAGGAGCCTAATCGAGAGCACCCCAGAGTCTCACTTCTCTGCTCCAGCCTTCTGAGAGATCAGCCTCCATATCGGTGTGCCCACTGGGGTCTGGCATCCCGCAGCTGGCAGGATGGGCATCTTATGAGACCGAGAGGCCAGTGTTTCACTCAGCCTTAGGGCCTGCTCCCTACGTTAGCCTCTCTCCAAGGATTTGTGGAGTTACCCTTATAGCTTCATTAATAGAGGGGAAGGTTTTCTCTCCTTTCCAATGGGGAACTGGTGACTTCAAATGGGAAGAAGTTTTTGCTGGGGGAGGAGAGCGGAACCAGAAACAAAGTGGTGTAGGCTGTGGGGTCAGCAAACTATGGCCCATGGACCAAATCTGGCCCGTTGCCAGTTTTGTAAGTAACATTTTCTTGAAACACAACCACACGTTCATTTACAAAATGTGTCTGCTTTCAGGCTGTAACGGCAGAGTTAAAAGAGTTTCAGCAGAGACTCTTTGACCTGCAAAGACTGGAATATTTACTGTATGACCCTGTAAGGTTTTTTGTTTTATTTTAGGATGGGAGCAAAGTATTTACAGCATCATGCGATAAAACTGCCAAAATGTGGGACCTCAACAGTAACCAGGCGATACAGATTGCACAGGTAGTAAAAACACCCTCTGCAGAAAGGCTGGGCAAGGCTGGGCCCAGGGTTGCAATGATTCTTTAATTACGGTAATTCTCTATTATGGGGAAAATGCAGTTTGTACTAAATCAGACCTAAATATACCCAAAACCGTTTCAGTACAAAAACGACACCGACTATAACCATTCTCGTTCTTACTGTATTTCACAAAGTATTCTGTCACGGGTCTTCCGTATACATGTAGGTGGGAGTGGCATCCAAGGAGCTATAGTGACATTAAAGTCTGTAAAAGAAGGGATCACAGCTGCTGCTCAGCATCGCCATGTTTGACATTCCAGCCCCCGCCTGTGGCTTTCTTGCTACCAACGTCATTTGGCCACTTGTTCATGTGACAAGTATGTAGCGAATGCCTGCGACACACCAGGCACTGACCTGAGGAGTAGAGACACAGCAGTGAGCAGGAGGGATCCTTCCACCTGCCCTGGAGCTTTTATGGTCCTTGGGGTCTTGTGTGAAGAAGGCTAAGAAAAGCAGAAGCGATGAAGACAGAGAATCTAGAACCAGGGGTCTGGCCTGGTGAGGAACAGCCTCACACTGCAGCACTTGCAGGAAGGGCACAGCGCCCTGTGCTGGAAGCATCTCCTGATCTCACAGCTGTGGTGCAGCTCCCACGGGTCGCTCCTGAGTATCTCCCCCTAAGGGAGGGCTTACTTTCCCAGACTAGCCGATTACGCTAAAATCAAATCGAGTTTCGTTAGCACGAAAGGTAGACACGTGCTCTTAACGTTACGTTCAGTTTTTGGGTCGCGAGGAAGGCTGAACTGTCCTTTGGTTTTTGTTTGGTATGACCACGGTATTTAAGGTTTCTTCTCTTTGAATTTCCAGAGCCAAACCTGTGTAGCGTATCCTTGCAATCATCTTAATGTTTTGGTTTTTGTCTTGTTGAAAGCACGATGCCCCTGTTAAAACCATACACTGGATCAAAGCCCCAAACTACAGCTGTGTGATGACCGGGAGCTGGGATAAGACTTTGAAGGTATGAGACCTGGCCGTGTGGGCGTGGCCGGAGCGGGGTGGGCCTTTCTCCGGAGCTCTGCGTGGGCACTCACTGGCCTTTTTCGTTTTGTTTTGGCTTTGGTCTTTCAGTTTTGGGATACGCGGTCATCAAACCCTATGATGGTTTTACAGCTCCCTGAGAGGTGTTACTGCGCGGACGTGGTAAGAGGTTTCTGCCTTCGCACGGCTGGCCTAGGGGCAAGAGGCCCTGCGTACCTTCCCTGACTTGCATTTAGTGGGTAATCTACAAGCCCTTGAGCTTTAATGAGAGATGCGGGCTGCCTCAGTCCTAAATCTGTAGCTTTCTGTGCTGCATCTGTTCCAGAATTACTGAAAACTGGGTGTCACGTTTTTTTAGTCACTTGCGTGAATATACGCAGAGAGCCACATACCAAGTGGCTGGAGGAAAACCAGCAGTGAGTGACTTGGTGGTGTGGTGCTAGGTCCTTGGTGACTGTCCCTGAGTGGGATAGAAGCTGAAGAACTTTCTTGGAGTTCCCATTGTGGCTCAGCGGGTTAGGAACCTAAGCATGCATGAGGATGCGGGTTTGATCCCCGGCCCCGCTCAGTGGGTTAGGGATCCGGCGTTGCCACGAGCTGTGGTGTAGGTCAGTCATAGTCGCGGCTCGGATCTGGCGTTGCTGGGGCTGAGGCGCAGGCTGGCGGCTGTGGCTCCAGTTCGAACCCCAGCCTGGGAACTTTATATGCCTCAGGTGCAGCCCTAAAACCCCAAAAAAGAGAGCTTTCTCTTTTGGTTTAGCAGTGAGTCTTCAGGTTTTGTACCAGCCTCCCCGGTAATTTTCCTTTTAGGAATTTATTATGAGAACAGTCAATATGCAGATGTTCTGTGTTCTTTGTGATCTAGCGAAACGCTGGGAGGGACCCGGCGGGCCAGCAGTCCAGGGAGTCCTGTGAAAGGCCCCTTTGAGGGGAAGTTGGGGGCCGTCGTCCGCGTTCCTGGGGAAATGGATGGGGCCGTACTCGGAAACCAGGCTTTGAGTCAAGGATGTGGATTGTACAGCAACAAACGTATAGACACGTGTATGCTGTTCAGAAAAAGACAGGAGTAAACACACCATGATGCTGGCAGCACTCAGCATTTGAATTCTCTGTTCCCCGGTATATTTTCTAAATATTTATATGTTTTACAGTTTAAAAAAATGAGTCTTAAAAAGATATCAGTGTTCTACTTTCAAATAGGATTTCTCTAGGTGTTCTTGAACTGTGTTAATATCACTGGATTGGTAAACTTAAAACAATTCACTTATTTTTGCAACTCTCAAAAAAATTCTTGGCTGCCAAGAGCTCACCCCACGTTCAGCATGTCCCCGCCCCCTGCCTTTCTCAGATATACCCTATGGCCGTGGTGGCAACTGCAGAGAGGGGCCTGATTGTCTATCAGCTGGAGAATCAGCCTTCTGAATTCAGGAGGATAGAATCTCCGCTGAAGCACCAGGTGAGTCACAAGTCACATCACGATGCTGCTATCCGGACCTGTGTGGGTGGCCGGTGCCCGCATACGGGAATGGCTGTACTTCCGGGCCTTCAGAGGGGGCAGTTTCGGGTGTAAGCATAGATATTGAGTGCGTCAGTCCCATCCTGTCCAGAGGCCCCCCCCCCCAGCCCCCCAGGGTCGCTGGCTGCTGCTCAGTGGATGCACGTCCCAGGGGCTCGGATCCACCGTAAACCCACAGCTTCGTCTCCAGCTCCGTCTTCCTTGCCGCGGTTCTTAGACCTTCACTCTCTTCAGACCCTTTAGCCTTTGTCTGGGCAGGTCACACCGGCTCTGCTTCAGCCGGCACATCCTCCTCTTCCTCCTGCCGAATCGAGACCTCTGGCTCCACCCGCCTCTTCCCCTGCCTCCCCCCACCCCGTTTGGGGGGGTCCACGCTCCACAGGCCGGCCTGCGCTGCGGCCTGCTCAGAGTCCCTCGGCCACCTCCCTCCCCTCTCTCCCCGCCCTGCCCCCCGTACTGCCCCGTTGGCACTGAGCCATACTCAAGCCTAGACCTAGAAAACACATCTCTTTGGACCCCCCCCCATCCTCCGAAACCTCCTTGGTCCCCCTTTCCCTTTGAAGCCAAGTGTCTTATGTGAGCTTTCGTGGTCCCCTTACCTCCCACTCGTTTCTCACCCTACTCCTTTGAGACTTCTGTCCCCATTTCGCCACTGAAGCTGTTTTTGGCGCAGCCACTGATGGCTTCCTAACCAGGAACTCCGTGGGTGCCCACCAGCCGTCCCGCTGCCATGGCAGCAGCACTCCCTGCTCCTCCTGGTACATGTCCTTACATGACCTGGGTTCTGTGAGGCCCCTGCCTGCTGCCTCTCGGCCACTGCTTTGTCATCCTCGCTGCACGTTGAGGTTCCCCAGACGTCTGCCCTTGGCTTCCGCCTTCCCCGCGTGCCGCCCACTGCTGCGGCTTCTGCACACCTCGTGGGCTGGGGGCGGGGACCCCGCAAACCTTGCCCTGTGCTCCTGACCTCTCCCTTCCGTGGCTCCCTGTCCAAGCCCAGGAGTAGCCCATCCGCACCCAGGGCTGCTCTAGCTCGCGCTGCCTCCCTGCTCGCTCCCCGCGCTGTCTGTGCGGGGGTCCAAGTGTGTCGCACACGCATGCACACACACATATGGCTCCCCGCGCTGTCTGGGTAGTTGTATGAGTATGTCACGCACACGCAGGCACACGTGTATGTTTCACTTGTCCTGTTTGCCGACTAGGTCGCAAAGGCAGGGCAGAGATTTTGTTTGTGCTGCCTCGTTCCCAGCCCCTGGAGCCAGGCCTGACGTGGAAGGCGTCCTGTAACGTTGCCTGAGCGAATAAGTGATCTTGTCCCCACCCCCATGCTGTCCCCGCGCGCCTGCACCTCACCGATGGGCCCTCCATCCTTAGTCGTCTAAGCTGGAGGTCTCGGGTCCCCAGTTCACACTTGCTCCTGCGCTGCTCTCCCAGTCGTTGGCCACCAGCTCGCTCTGCCCTGCACGCGGGCTTGAATCTGCTCGTTCCCTCCTGCCTGCCTTCCAGCTGGGCACGCGGCTTCCTGATGACGACAGGAGTGGGTCTGTGCCCGCCTTTTCCCCACAGCGCAAACGCCCTGCCTACCTGCCTGAAGGCCGCACTGCTCGCTTCCCTCTGGGGAGGCCCCAGACTTTGTCATGGAACCTGGTCTGAGCTGGCTTTACTTCCCACCTGGGGTGCCACAGCCCACAGGTCTCTGTGCCCGGTGCCCGCTGGACCGGTGGTACCCGGTCTGTGTGCTGAGCACGGTGGAGGTGGACAGCCTGACCAGCCATCAGGCCTCCTGTGCCTTACAAACCTGCCTCTTTTTGTTGTCTGTTTTTCCATTCACAAAAGCAGTGGTTGTTTTGTTGTTTTCTGTAAATGGCACAGAAAATGAAGTAGCTTACCCGTTTTCATCTACTTAGGGAATGTGCTTGTCGCTGTGGGAGTCGCAGTAACAGGGGCCCTTCCCTGTCTCGTGTGGCGTCGCCCCAGGCCCCATCCCGCTGCAGGGCCTCCTCGGCTCACGGGAGCTGAGTAGGCCGGTTGGGCAGGGTGGGTGGTCCCTGCGCTCAGCTGACCATCACCTGGACAGGGGACGTGAGGGCCCAGGCGGCCCCATCCCTTGCTGCTCTGTCCCGGCTGGGCTGTGGGCTGTGTCGTGGGATCTTCTCTCCCAGAGGCCAGGAGACCCTCCTGGGCCCCTCAGACTCAGGGTTGGATCAAGCGCCGTGTCTGACGTAACGTGATCACGTATAGAAGGTTCTGGCTGCGTCCACTGTACACGGCACCCTCGTTCCCCTGGGCTCCTCGGGCAGACGCTACTTCCCTTCCCCAGCCGGGGACACAGAAGCTCGGGTGGTGGGCGCCTTGCTGGGAGGCGCCTCCTGGGCTGGGGGGGCCTAGGACCTGGCTTGGCTCTGAGGGCCGTGTCCTGCTGCAGCGACAGCCAGGCTGCGGGGCGGGGCGGGAGCAGCCCCAGGTGGAGCACGCGCTCCTTGGTCTGTTGACCGAGGAAGAAGCCAGTCGTGCTGCCAGGAGGCACAGGGAGGCCGCCTTCGCGCTGCTTGAGAAACGCTCCTGGTTCTTCCAAAACCTCCAGTGGGGCGCGGTCCTGGCCTCCCCTCAGTGTGGGGCGCCGTGCCTTAACCGCTGTCCTGTCCTTCTCCCCGAACCGCAGCACCGGTGTGTGGCTATTTTTAAAGACAAGCAGAACAAGCCGACGGGCTTCGCGCTGGGGAGCATCGAGGGTAGAGTCGCGATTCACTACATCAACCCCCCGAACCCGTAAGTGCGCCCGGGCCGCGGACGGGGCCTCGCTCAAGCCTGTGGTCACAGGAAGACCGAGCCGGGCCTTTGTTTTTCAGCGCCAAAGACAACTTCACCTTCAAGTGTCATCGATCCAACGGGACCAACACCTCCGCTCCGCAGGACATCTACGCGGTGCGTCTGCGGAGGCTCGGGCCTGAGAGCGTGTCTAGAAACTAGGCTTGGCGGTGGGTGGCAGAGTCATCACGGGAGCAGGAGAGGCCGAGCTGTCGCTGTGCCCGTGCGCACACCAGCGCTGAGGCGGCGCTTCCGGTTTGCTGTTCTTACCAATACCCTGACCGCTGGCGACCTCTCCCCAGAACGCGAGCCGAGGCGACGGGCGCCCTCCACCCTGTCGGTGCCGGTGATGGTTGGTGCTCGGCTAAAACCGAGACGCGGCTGTTCACCAGAAAAGAAAGAGGCCTTTCCCTGAGGTTCCCTCCTCGGCACCAGCTGCAGACTCAGCAGCATCTGCTGACTGCTGTGTTTAACAGAGATCGGTTTGGGCTGCCGATGGGCTCCGAAAGCGTGGCTCGTTTCCCCCATGATGAGCGGTAGCCAGCTCGTTTCGTTTCCGGACTGAGCCGGGAGCTGTGCACCGGGGAAAACTGCTTCCTCCTCCCTCCCATCCCTGCCTCTCGTTGTACGTCTCCATCTCTTGTAGGTAAATGGAATCGCCTTCCATCCTGTTCATGGCACCCTTGCAACGGTGGGGTCTGATGGCAGATTCAGCTTTTGGGACAAAGATGCCAGAACAAAACTAAAAACTTCGGAGCAGTTAGATCAGCCAATATCCGCGTGCTGCTTCAATCACAATGGGAACATATTTGCCTACGCTTCCAGCTACGACTGGTCGAAGGTGAGCACGCGCAGGCCCTCGCGGGCGCCGTCCGGCCACAGAGCCAGGCTCCGGAGTGGGAGGCCTGAGCTGGGGTCGAAGCCAGTGTCCGCGCCGGGAAGCGGCAGGGCCTCCCTCTCAGCCTTTCCCTCGAACGTGCCCCTGAAGTGCTTGGTCAGCGATGCCAACGGACGGACGTCGGGAGAGAGTGGGAGGGTGGCACCGGGCCTGGTGGGGGTGGCAGTGCCGGGTCCCGGAGCTTTCAGGTGCAGTGCTGGGCTGGAGAGTAGAGTGCCATGGAGCTTTCACCAGAGGCATTGGTTTTTTGTTTACCGTTTGATCGATTTTTAAGATCTGTGTTTTTTCACCCTTAGGGACATGAATTTTATAATCCCCAAAAGAAAAATTACATTTTCCTGCGTAATGCAGCCGAAGAGCTAAAGCCCCGGAATAAGAAGTAGTGGCCGGAGTCATGGGCTGCCCAGAGCTTTCTCTCCACTCTGCCTCGTCTCTGTACGAACTTGGGTCCCAGCTTCGGTGGGTTGTCAGCCATGGATGTGGATTTCAACCCCTGGAGAAAATAGTGTCGTTGTCCAGCAGTCAGGAGCCCAGCGGCTGCGGGGACTGTCCTCTCCGTTCCACTGCCGGCTGCAGCTTCGCTCTGCCGCTGTAAGGGACTGAGGTCATCACCCAAGTTCTTAGGTTCCTGTGGGCGGCCGCCAGGTATTTTGCAGTCTTTGCTCAGCAGTGTACGCGGTAGAGAACACTGGGAGACGTCCTGCAAGCCTGTACTGTATTTTGTAATAAAGTATTTTGAAGATCACCTGCTAAGCTCCCTTTGTGCGTCTCCCCTGCCCCCCGGAAGCTCTGAGTGGCGGCCCTCTCGGCGTCATCTCGGACCTTGATTGGTGGTTGCAGAGGCCCTTTGCAGATGCAGGGGTCCCGCCCCTGGGAGAGCAGGGTCCCCAGCTGGGTCGCAGTCTCTGAGCAGGGGCCGGCGTGTCTTGCTTTCGCTTCCTTTGTTCTCGTTTTTGACCTCCCCATGCTTTCCAACTGTGCTGGGCGGATGTCCTGGTGACCGGAACGGGTGTTCCTGGGGGCAAAGCCTGGTGAGTGACACTTGTGTGGCCTTCAGGTTAGAGCCCAAAGGAGACGCCCTTTCCGTCTCCCCCGCCTCCCGCCGTAGTTCAGGGCTGTTGCTTTGTGATCTGTGGAATTCCATATTTCTGAAGAGTGTCCGAAGTGACAATCTCTTGTCTTTTACCCTGTGGTCCCAGATGCTTCTTCTGCTTTACTCTTTGGGGCTGATAAACTAACTTGCTGAGTGTGGAGATCTGGTGTGGGTAATATTGTAAGACGTTTACCTACTCATAAAAGACAAAATAAAGTTTCTACTGGAAGAGATTGCCTGCACTCAGTGGTTTAAATTCTTTGGTAGTCAGATCACAGATGAATTCAGACCATTAATAACTGACTCTTTAGTCTGAAAAGTTTTGCTCTTTGTTTGTTCGGGGGGAGGGTGAGTTTGATAGAGAAAAAGGCAAGGTGTACTAGAAAAAGTCTTAATTTTCAAGTCAGCTATCGCACAGCTCTTTTTTCCTTCCCTTTCTGAACCAGCGCTGCAGCCCGTGGCCTGTGTGTGAGCAGATGAAGCAGGCAGGACGGGCTGCTGCGAGGACAGAGCCGAGCTCGTCATCTCAGGAGACAAGAAGAGCTCCACTGCTTTGGGTTGAGCCATAGTTCTGTTATTTTTTACAAGGATTTGACTGGCTCTGGTTGAAAGTGACCACGAAGTAATGAGTCGTAAGTCACGAGCCATTCAGTGTCTCCTTTTCCAAGACTGGCCTTGTCCCATTGCCAAGGGAGTAGTTTTTTTCTCATGGGCGAATTTAAAATGTTCGCTTAAGACCGAGGTTGGGGGGAGTTCCCGTCGTGGCGCAGCAGTTGATGAATCCGACTAGGAACCATGAGGTTGCGGGTTCGATCCCTGGCCTTGCTCAGTGGGTTAAGGATCCGGCGTTGCCGTGAGCTGTGGTGTAGGTTGTAGACATGGCTCGGATCCCGCGTTGCTGTGACCGTGGCATAGGCCCGTGGCTACAGCTCTGATTAGACCCCTAGCCTGGGAAACTCCATATGCTGCGAGTGTGGCCCTAGAAAAAAAAAAAAAAAGACCGAGGTTGGACTTGGGGCTGCCAAGGAACCAGGAGCAAGCAAGCTCCTTGCTGCGCCCAGGATGTGGATCCTGGCGGACTCACCTCTTGGCCCAGAAGCTGGAACATAAAAACATGCTGCATGTGTGCCGATGAGCCCGAAATACGGGTTGAAGTCATTAAACTTCCTAGGATATTTGTTTTCCTGTTTCCTAACAGTTATATGGCATCTTTGAGGAACCCTCCACCTTAAAAACATCATCATCCCTGTGGGCGCCAATACTGAAGACCGCATACAGCAGGTGCTCAGTAGGTAGTCATAAATTTGATGGCATCTTCTAGTTTGGAAAGATGCAAGTGTATTATTGACTCTGTTTTAATACATGTCAAGTCATTCTGCCATTAAAAATGTACACCCCGTTAGAGTTCCTGCTTTCACTGAAGGTGGAATATATAAACCTCATGCGGAGGACAAGTTTTATTGTTTGCTTTTTTTCCCAATATTTTATTATGAAAATTTTCAAATATACAGGGGAGTTGAAGGAGTTTTATGGTGACTGTGTACCTACCACCTAGGTTCTACAGTTAGCATTTTGCTTCCATTTAATATTTTCTGGTTGGTTTTATCAGCCCTCCCTCCCCGCCTTTTCCTTTATTTTTTTCTTTTTAGGGCCATAGCATATGGCAGTTACCAGGCTAGGGATCAAATCAGAGCTGCCAGCCACAGCCACAGCCACAGCCACAGCCACAGTAACACCAGATCCCAGCTGCACCTGTGACCTACGCCGCAGCTCACAGCAACACCAGATCCTTAACCAATTGAGCAGGGCCGGGGATCGAACCTGCGCCCTCATGGATACTAGTCGGGTTCTTAACCTGCTGAGCCATGATGGCAACTCCTTATCAGGCCTTTTCTCATCTGTATTTGTAGCATCACTTTCTTGGTTATTTGCGGACACAGTCTGGTGCAAGGAGCACGTAATATAAGATGCTGCTGAAATTAGGTGCCGTTAGGCTTGGGAGTTGTTTACAGGGAGGCCCATTTCACCGTTCGCCTCGTGTTTGGTCTGATGCTGTGTTCTGAGGGGTGGACTCTGGAAGTGCCTGGAACTGTGGTGCCTGGAGCGCGTGCACAGCCCACAAGCGGGGAGGGGGCCGGTTGGCACGCAGGTGACACCTGCCGTGAGAAGCCCCGTCAGTCAGTCCAAGGGCCCTGCCCTGCGAGCCCCTGAGGCTGCTTTGGGGCGGCTTCATCTGCCACGGGCCCTGCACTGGAGGAGCTGGGGCGGCGGTGGTGGGAACACTGCGTGCCAGCAGCGACAGGATTGCTGTGCTTGGAGGGAGACGGGGATTCACCGGGAGAGAAGCTCCTGCGAGGCCGGCCCTGCGCTAGAGGGCGGGTTGTGGGACAGCTCCCCAGGCACGGCCAGCCTGCTCTTTGAAAACATGATTGCCTTTGTTTTCTTTCTTTCTTTCTTTCTTTCTTTCTTTTTGCTTTTTAGGGGTTGAATTGGCTATAGCTGCTGGCCTACACCACAGCCACAGCAATACAGAATCCGAGCCGTGTCTGCGACCTACACCACAGCTCACGGGAACACCAGATTCCCTGACGCACTGAGCGAGGCCAGGGATCGAACCCACATCCTCATGGATACTAGTTGGATTCATTTCTACTGCGCCACAACAGGAACTCCCCATAGCTGCCTTTCAATTTATGTTGCTGCCATAAATTTAGAGAAAAGTTTCAGTATATGGAAAACATAGCATTTCCCCAAAGTAGAAAGGAACCATAAAAGATAATACAATGAGAATGACTGGCATGTGGACACTTGGGTCTATGGAACGACTGGCCCACGGGGACAGCTCTGCCCAGTGTTCTGTGACCATCTCTGTGGGAAAAGAATCTGAAGCAAACGTGTGTATGTGCATGACTGAGTCGCTTTGTTGTACAGCAGAAATGATCGCAACCTTATAAATCAACTATACTTCAGTAAAACTTTAAAAAAAAAATGGGGAAAAAAGAAAATGAGACACAATATACTAAAGATAAAAGGTACCACCTGAAATTCGTGTCCAAGGTGCAAACCTGACGTCCCTGGAAAATTCCATGAAGGTGACGTCATTCTGTGAGTTCTAGGCTACTCGGCTGAGCAGAAGGATACTTTTTATTCAAAATACTTTTTATTTAAAATTTATTTTATTCAAAATATTCAAAATATGGGTGTCCTTTGAAGGGGGGCTCTGTAAGAAATGAACCAAATGTGTGTGCTTGAATGTGCACACAAAAACTTCTAAGCAAGCACTTTCCAAATGAAATCACGGCCTGTGCGTAGGTGGTACAGTGACTGTAACTGCAGTAGCAGTATTTTTTAAAGATGATAACACACTCCAGGATGTTACAGTAATACTAGTAAGTGTTGTTTTGTATGATGAGCTCCCGTTACGTGTGTTTATATGAATCCATGGGTGTATGTTTTTTTTTTCTTTTGGCCGCACCTGTGGCGTATGACAGTTGTCAGGCTAGGGGTTGAATCAGAGCTGCAATTGAGGCCTACGCCACAGCCATGCCAACACCAGATCTGAGCTGCATCTGTGACCTATACCACAGCTTGGAGCAACACCGGATCCCTGACCCACTGTCCCACTGAGCGAGGCCAGGGATTGAACCCACATCCTCGTGGATACTAGTCGGGTTCTTTTTTATTCCCTTTTTTTTTTCCCTTTTGCTTTTTAGGGCTGCACCCACAGCATATGGAAGTTCCGTGGCTATGGGTTGAATCGGAGCTACAGCTGCCAGCCATCACCACAGCAACACAGGATCTGAGCCATGTCTGCAAACTACACCACAGCTCACGGCAGCGCCAGATCCTTAACCCACTGAGCAAGGCCAGGGATCGAACCCGTGTCCTCATGGATGCTAGCCAGGCTCGTTACCACTGAGCCACAATGGGAACTTACACTAGTGAGGTTCTTTACCCCCTAAGTCACAGCAGGAACTCCTGTATGTATTTTAATAATATCCTGGATTGGGATTTTTATCTCTCCCTGTTACTTTTTCTATGGTTTAGGGTGAGTTCTTGATGTTCAGTAACCCCAAATAGTACTGGCACGAGGACCAGTCATAGCTACGTCCTTGCATTCTCCACAAAATGGGAGGAATAATTATTATCTTGATTCCAAGACGACATTTGAAACACCTACAACGTTGTCGTTAAGAACAAGCACTTAGAATGGCTTGCCTGCCTTCACTTCCCAGCTTGGTCGCTTACCAACTCTGTGACCTTGAGCGTGTGAGTTCCACTCGGAGCCTCAGTGGCCTCATCTGTAAAACAGGAGACATTACGAGTAGCTATCACCAGAGGTTGGTGTGAGTATTCAGTGAGTTAGTGGCACACGGAGTGCTTCCGTGGCTGGCGTGTAATAAATGCTGAAATGTGAGCTGCTGCACCTGTAACTTCCAGAACGGACGCCTCTGTGGGCTGTTTCCTGTCCTCGGAGGCTGCTGGGGCAACGTCCCCGAGAGGATCCTCCAGGGGAGGCTGTGTTTCAGTGTGGCCAGCAGATGGCGCCAGTGACTCCAGCGCCGGTACTGGGGACCAGGTTCTGGATTCAATTTCACCCCCTTCAGCTGATTAAAAGAAATGGCATGTGGGTTCTCTGCTGCTGTTACTAAGCTTATAAAATTGTGAAAAGTGGAGTCAAAGGATTATTTATATTGCTAGGCGACTGTTCTTTAAAATACTACTTTTTAGAAGATTGATGGCCTCCTTAGGAAGTACTGAAGGCGACAATTTTTCAGAGGTCAGATTCCTGGTTTTTCTACTTAAAATGTAATGTCCTGGAGTTCCTGTCGTGGCTCAGTGGTTAACGAATCCGACTAGGAACCATGAGGTTGCGGGTTCAATCTCTGGCCTCGCTCAGTGGGTTAAGGATCTGGTGTTGCCTGAGCTGTGATGTATGTCCCAGACGTGGCTCGGATCCCGCGTTGCTGTGGCTGTGGCGTAAGCCGGCGGCTACAGCTCCGATTAGACCCCTAGCCTGGGAACCTCCATATGCCACTGCGGCCCTAGAGGAGGCAAAAAAAACCAACAAAAAACAACAAAAAAAACACGTAATGTTCCCATTGGTCTCCTCCTGGGACATTAAAGCTTTATTGTGTGCGGTGCAGGGACTCTGAGCACCTGTTCAGCCCTCCTTTAGCACGTGGCTGTGGTTTGGGAAGGAAAGATTAGAACACAAATCTCCATTACAAGTGGCTACTGGTGGCAAACAGGCCATTTTAAGATGAGGGGTGTTTTTTTTCCTTTTTTAAGGGCCACACCCACAGCCTATGGAAGTTCCCAGGCTAGGGGACGAATCAGAGCTGCAGCTGCCAGCCTACACGAAAGCCACAGCTACACCACATCCGAGTCGCATCTGCAACCTGCACCACAGCTCACGGAAACACCCTATCCTTAAACCACCGAGCGAGGGCAAGGATCGAACCCACATCCTCATGGATACAGTCAGATTCATTGCCGCTGAGCCACAATAGGAACTTCCTTAAGATGAGTTTTAGTAACTTTGGGCGCTCTAGGCTACTGTGTGAATAGAGCCATAAGTGTAAAATTTGGCACAGCAGGTTTCAAAAACAAAAAGAAAAACGTAAATTCCTCATGAACTTTTTACAACAATTACATGTTGAAATACTACTCTGGATGATAAGATTAAGTTCTCCTGATCACACTTTTTGTGGCTACTAGAAATGAGAGTCTACTGGTCGCAGTGTATTTTCCTGGGACGTCGCAGCCCCAGACCCTCTGACTTTTTGGACGTTCCCCCACTCATCATAGCACATGTTAAAAGGCACTCCAGTCCCACCTTAAAAACACAGTCTTTCGCTGCACTTTTTTTTTTTGAAAAAAAAATTTTTTTTTTCATGTTTTACTTCTGAGATTATTTGGCAGTTTCTAATTCACACTTGGCAATGATTTCTTAACGATCACCTTGAATACCAGGAAATTTCTCAGACATGTTTTCTGACAAATTTTTGGAACACCAAACAAGTCGAGAGAATTACATTTTTAGACATTTACTGAAACATTAATTTTGGATTGTTTTTATATTTTGAAGCCAGTCCCCCGCCCAGACACTTGCAGGCTTTAGGCCCTTGAACAAGCCAAGTAAGCCCCCGAGCTTGGGTCCAGAGCAGCTCACGGGAAATCTCTGGGGAAAGCCCGCAGGGTTTAAGAAAGGCAGTTTCAACACATGCATCCTGTTTCCTTGAGGGGTGCCGGGCTGACACCCAGAGACTTGGAGAACTTCAGAGCTCTGCAGGATTTCCTGCTAAGCAAGATTACCTGCATTTCGCAGACCTTGAAGGCGGGAGAGGGCGGGAAAACCAAGTGGCTGCAGTTGGGAGAGTTTTTATCCCAATGGGTGTTAAGTCACTGCAAGGCAAACAGGAGCAAAGCCAATAATTTCGTAACCTACTGTAAGTCTGCGGTGAATTTTGCATCTATATGTTGAGAAATAGTCTTTAAAGTGAGGGCCCTTTCCAAAGCAAATAAGCAAAAGCTGTTACACCCTTGCTCAAGTCATATAAGGGCTTAAGGCAGCCCCTGAAATGTCGCTGGTGTGCGTTCTTATTCCCGTGGCTTCCCCAGGGCAAGGGGGTGGGTACAGGAAGTGGACACAAGAAGCAGCTCTCTATCGCCAGCACCTTGTGGTCCAAATCAACCCTGGCCTCTGGGTCATCACGGCCACTGGCAGTGCTGGGTGACCCTGCATCTGCAGTGTCTCTTCCTGGCACCCATCAGAAGTGGAGCTCTTGGGAGCTCCCGTTGTGGCTTAAGAGCCCAACATAGTGTCCACGAGAACGCAGGTTTGTTCCCTGGCCTCATTCAGTGGGTTAAGGATTCGGCATTGCTGTGGCTGTGGTGTAGGCCGGCAGCTGTAGCTTCAACTAGACCCCTAGCCTGGGAACCTCCATGTGCCGTGAGTGCAGCCCTAAAAAGACCAAAGAAAAGTGTGTGGGGGGGCAGATTCCATGGGAGAGACGTCGCGGCTTTGAAGCTGGAGGAAGGGGCCTGAGCCAGGGACGCAGGCAGCTTCCAGAAGCCAGAAAAGGCAAGGAAACGGATCCCTCCCAGAGCCCCCAGCAGGGCCCAGCCCCGCCTACACCCTGACTTGGACCTCGTGAGAGCCCTTTTGGGCTCCGAACTCCCGAACTGTAAGAGGGAAGCGGGCGCTGCCTTAAGGCATAAAGTGTGCGCCCTCCACAGCAGCAGCGGCGGGAGCCAATGCAACGGGTCTTAGCGGGGTCCCACAGGTTGAATGCAGGGCCTGTGAACCCGAAGGGGCAAGTTCGCTGGCCGGGGCGCAGAGGGGCCGGGAGCTTGGCCGTGGGCCCCTCCTGCCACCCCTAGCAGCACAGGCCTTGCTGTCCTGACACAGCGGACTTGCTCATCTTAAACTACAGACTCACCAGCGCCCCTGCTTGATGGGGTTATTTAATTTCTTAAAAAGGAGCACACACGTTCCTGGGTCACATGCTTGCTTTCAATTATTTTGTTACCAGTGTTTTAGCAGGATTGCTTTCCTTTGCCTTTGTCATCGCGCGAAGCATCTAAGATCATTGCTCTGGTCTCAGCAGGTAGCCCAGGGCTCCGTGGCACCCAGAGCCACAGCCTGGGGGGACTGGGCCCGTGGGCACTGGTTGGGGGGGGCAGGGAAGGCCTCTTGAACAAAGGGAGTGGACTCCGTCCTAGGCACTGGGGAGCACTGACCAGCGCGTGTGGGAGCGCTGACACGCCTGTCCCCACCTCCCCACCCGGCCGCGGGCTGCCTGTGCAGGCTGGAAACTGCCGCGGGCCTGGTGAGAAAACCAAAACGGCAGGAGCTGGCATCTGCCGAGCGCCCATTCAGCAGGAGGACGAGCTCAGCCCTGTGTGTATGACCTTATTTCAGCCCCACCGAGCCCCAGGAGGACGGCGCTGTCCTTGTGCCCATTTTGCAGCTGAGGAAACCGAGGCCTAGAGAGGTGGTGGCTAGCAAGTGCGTGATGTGTGCGGGACGCAAGCACACGCTGCCCTCTGCTCTCGGCTGCCACCCAGCACTGCCCGAGAAGAAGGGGGTGACGTCACCGAGAGGAGCCCAGTGGGCGGGGCACTCTCAGAAGCTGAGACAGCAGGTGGAAGTTCTCACGCGTCCTCTTTTGCTTTTTGCCATGTCATGGTTTTAAGTCTCCTAGGGCCTCCGGTTTGGGTGGAGGTGGGTGCAGGGGGTCTGCACGCCCCCCACTGTGGCCCAGCTCTGCAGTGAAGAGGGGGCTACCTACCCCGACCTGACTTCGTAGGAATGCTGTGGGCTCACATCTCTGTTAAAATTAACAGGCTTTGGGAGTTCCCGCCGTGGCGCAGTGGATTAAAAATCTAATGGAGTGGCTCAGGTCGCTTTGGAGGTACAGGTTCGATCCCGGGTCTGGTGCGCTGGGTTAAGGATCTGGCATTGCCGTAGCTGCTGTGTAGGTCACAGCTGTGGCTCGGATTCAGTCCCTGCCCGGGAACTTCCATATGCAGCAAGTTCGGCCATTCAATAAAAAGTGAGAGAGAAAGAGGCTTCGGGGATCCCTCCGCCCCCCCAGTCTCAGTCTTCCAGAACGCATT
>PVHT021183543.1:1091845-1114460 GCA_004024745.2 Catagonus wagneri | reverse complement strand
GGCGGGGATTTGGGAGAAGGAGTGATCAGAGGGTGTCCAGGAGCTTCAGTGCCGGATAAGCGCTTGAAAGACACCCTCTTCTCCTCAGCCCACCAGGAGCTGGGGTCAGCCCCACTCAGGGCAATTTAAAACCGACTCCGCACAATCTAAATTGCTAAAATCTTAGCCCAATCTAAAAGCTGAGAATTATGTTTTCTTTGGCGGCCCTTCTGAGGACTCAGCCCTGAAGGCAGCCTCTGAGCCCTGGAGGGAGAAGGGAGGAGCCAGTCTAGGAGTTTTTGCAACAACAGCCAGGTAGTTCGTACATCAAGAGATTACTGTTAATTAAAGAAAAACCTTATTTCTCAGAGTAATGAATTTAGTGTTTTTCTTGTATCGGAAGATGCAAGAGTCTGGGTCATGGAAATCATTCCTTCGCTATGCACCAGAACCACCTAGGGCCAGGATCCCGTTTTTTCCATCCTGAATCCCCTCCGGGTGCACAGGCAGGGGTGGCTGCACTGGCTGATGGCTTGATAGCCACAACATCCACTTCACCCACAGCAGAGTGCCGACACACAGCGGTGGTGCCTGGACATGCAGGGGGCTTGAGGCCCTCCTGGGCCCGGCTGTGAGGGAAGCCAGTGCCAGAGCTCAGTGCTCTCCTGTCAGACATGAAATTCCTACTAGCTTCCAGCAAGGGGCCTGTCCTGACCTTCAGAGACTTGGGGGGGGGGGCGTTTCTGTGGCTGGGGAAGGGGACAGAGGGAACTGGGCCACCCTCTGCTTGCTTTCCCCTAAGGGTCACCCACAGATGGAGGGATCCGTGTCCCAGGGATGGACTTTTGAGGAGGCCAGAACTTCTCCCCCGCCCAGTCACCTCCTCAGAGGGGCCTCTGGAACCACGCGGGCCCCTCCTGGAAGACAGCACTCTGATTTCTTTCTTTCTGGGTAGTATATATACATGCGCAATTGTCTTGTTCATAGATGCCTGGTGGGGCTAGAGTGTGTTTTGCGATTCTGCATCCCCCAAACCCTGATAAAGACCGTGGAAAGAATTACATTTATGCATAAAAACAAAAATCATCTCACCTTTAATGTATATTGCCGTACCCTAAGTAGCTCCGGGAGAAACGTCCGCTCACTAAACACGATCTGATTCATATACACCTGGTTCACTAGGCTCTGTGCTTGGCGAGGAGAGGGGCCTGGAACCCGGCGAGCCCGTAGTAGGTCTCCAGGGAAACACCTGGAAGCGCCTTCTCCCCAGATGGGCACACCGCCCCCGGGCTTCCCCCGGGACACGTGGGGGACGGCGGGACCGGGCCCGAACTACGCTTCCCGGCGGCCCCCGCGCGCCCGGGGGGCTCGGGCGGGGCTGAGGCTGGGGGCGGGGCCGACAGGCAGGGGCGGGGTCTGGACGGACCGGAGGGCGGGGCGGACTACAAAGCCCGGGGGCGGGCGTTCAGGCGCAGAGTGCCCGCAGCGCCGGCCGAAACGCGGCGCAGCGCAGCGCGGAGCGCACGGCGGGAGCGACTCGCGAGTGGACGGGCCTGGCGGCTGGACCGGCGTTTCTGCTGCCCCGCTAGCTCCCCGCCGCCCCCCATGAGCGCAGCCCGACGCGGCCCGGGTCCGTAGGCGGCTGGGCGCCCCTGATGCTGCTGCAGCCCGCGCCGTGCGCCCCGAGCGCGGGCTTCCCGCGGCCCCCGGCCGCCCCCGGCGCCATGCACGGCTCGCAGAAGGACACCACGTTCACGAAGATCTTCGTGGGCGGCCTGCCCTACCACACCACCGACGCCTCGCTGAGGAAGTACTTCGAGGGCTTCGGCGACATCGAAGAGGCCGTGGTCATCACCGACCGCCAGACGGGCAAGTCCCGCGGCTACGGCTTCGTAAGTGGCCCCGCGGCCGGGTGCGCCCCGCCTCGCACTTATCGCGGCCGGAGCGCTGAGTCAACCGGCGGGCGCACGCTAGCCCGGGGCGCCTCTCGCCGGCGTCGGCACCTGCTGCCCCCTTTCGGGCTCCGGCAGGTCCTTGCCGCCGCCCCGCAGGCCCCGTCTCCCTGCCCCCACCCCACGCCGGCTTTAAAAGGGAGAGCAGCTGTGTTCCATTCGGACTCCTAAGTTTGTGGAGAGCTTTTAAGGACAGACAATTACCCTTGGGACTTCCTGGAGCAACAGGCGACAGAGTTGCAGGGCTTCACCCCAGGGCTCTTAGGAGCCTTTAAGCAGCACCCGTTTTATTTTCCAACAGCCCTCGCGGAAACACTAAAAAACTAAGTGAAAAACGGCTCCGAGACACCGTCTCCTACTTTCCTTCTAACCACAGTGTCCCTAAACCTCCCATGAGGAAATTTGTGGGCCCCGGTGGTCTGATAGGCCAGGCCGGGACCTTTGCCCCCCTTGGCGTTTCCCTGTCTCTCTCGGGGATTGTTTCTGTCCTTGAAGGCAGCGTCTCCTAGCGCTTGAACTTGGAGGGAGGAGCCGGGATCCGGGGGCAGCTCTGTGGGAGGGTCCCAGCCTGGGGTCAGAGGGGACTGGGCCTGGAGCCTTGGTAACAGGCGGCCGGGGTGGGGGGAAGTGAATGCCCCGTGCCAGGGCAGAGCCCTCTCTCGGCAACCCCCCCCCCCCCCCCCCCCCCGGCTGGCTAGGGAAGCCCCTGACCAGTCCTTGCTCCTTCAGGTGACTATGGCAGACCGGGCAGCAGCTGAGAGGGCCTGCAAAGACCCTAACCCCAACATCGACGGCCGCAAGGCCAACGTGAACCTGGCATATCTGGGTGCCAAGCCACGGAGCCTCCAGACGGGTGAGAGCTCGTGTTTTCCTTCCTTGGCCCTTCTGGTTGCTATATTCAGCCACGGTATCTGTCGGGTAGAAAAGCCACCCCACCCCCCACCTCCACCCTGCCCCAGGAATGGCAGTCGGCTGTCATGTGCTCCCAGAGACAGCCCTCACCGGGAGGTCATCCCCCAGCTTGGAAGCCGAACCCCTTTTTCTAGCCACACATGTGCCAGTGGGACAGGAGGGCGCGTCACCTCATTGTCAACCGTCCTGGCCAGAGGGAGGAAGTTGGTCCCCCCGGGGCTGGAAGTTGGGAGGAGAGACCCCCTGAGGCTGCTGCCACTCAGGTCCCTTGGCCCCCTTCGGCTGGGAGTTTTGGGGTTCATATGGAGGGGGCCCAGGAAGGATTGTCCTGCCGGATTAGAGGCGGACGGCTGTGTGACTCTTTCCTGGGCACGGCCAGACCCCTAACCGGTCTCTCGTTTTAGGCTTTGCCGTCGGCGTGCAGCAGCTGCACCCCACCTTGATCCAGCGGACTTACGGGTGAGCGGACGCAGCTGGCCGGGGACGGGGGCATAGGGGGAGCTTGGAGACCAGCGCAGGGCCTTCCTGGGTCTCCCTGTGCAGGCACCTTCAGTCAGGGAGTCCCAGCGCCAACCCCACGCACTGGTTGTGTTGTCTGTTGCCCCCTTCCTGTGTCTAAGAACTGTCCCTGCTCTGACCTTTTGGAAGCAGGATTGCGTTTAGGGAGCGGGAGAGGGACAAGCTGGGAGAAGGGCCAGAAGGTGGATTGCGTTTCTCTGCCCACGGAGAAGGCTGCACCACAGAGAGAGACAGGGTGCGAGAGCTCTGGGGCCTGGGTTCAAATCCCTGCTTCTCCTCTAGTTGTGTGACCTCTGCTCACACGGCCACTGGTGCCTCAGTTTCCTCATCTGTGAAATGGGATGGTGCGGGCCCTTCCGAGGGCGCCCCTCTGACCTGCGCCAGTGCCCTACAGGTGGCGGCAGCAGGTCACTGCCAACCTGGCCGATGTGTGTGAAGCTGCAGCAGGTGAGCTGGGATCACGGCCAGATGTCCCCGCCCTGAGTAGGCCCAGCCGGTGGGCCTTTTGTCTGATGTGCTTTGAGCGGCGTGTCCCACCCTCCTCCAACTGGCAAGGGCCTTTTTTTTTTTTTAAATAAAACATCTAGTAAGGCCTGCTGCCTGGGGAAGGACAGACACTTCAGGGGCACAGAGGAGCCTAAAACACCGTCCACCTTCCCAGCTCCATGACTGATGTACCCGTGTGCCCGGGGAGCGTGCTGATGGGGGTGGGGGTTTTTTCCTGGGACGCGGGCACTAATAAGTCAGGCCGCCCCTTGAGGGTGTTAGAGTTTCTTAAGCCATTAGAGACCAAGTCCCCAGCCCCGTAGTTCGTGCTGAAAGTTGTGCGTGTGTGCACCTGTTGCGGCGGGGGGCGGTGTGCGGGCACCCGGCTCCCCGGGGCAGCCGGCCCAGGGACCGGAGCAGGTGGGGAGCCCGGCTCGGGTGGACCAGGCAGGTCGGCGACCCGGGGCTGCTCCCCGGGGCAGGTGGCCTCCTTGGCCGTGCAGTGACGTCCGCATGGATTGCAGGATGTGTGCGAGCCCAGCTCCTGTCCGTCTTCCTGCGAGGAATCCCGAAGGGCGGCCGGGAGCAGGTGGTTCTGCGTTTCCTTCTCGCCCTGGGATCTACTTCCTGCGAGCCTGCAGGCATCTCGGAAGGTGCTCGGGTCGCCTCCGCCTTCCTGCCGGCACCCAGGTTCTTCCTCTTTGAGTTCAGGCCTCGCAAGGAGGATGTCCCTCTCTGCACAGCCCCGGCTCTTTCCCGGGGCAGGGGCCGGGGCAGGGCCGGGCCCGAGGTGCCCGTGTGAGCTGATGTAGTAGCTCTTTGCTGCTTGAGGTGCGACAGTACCTTCCCGTTCCAGGCTGGGCACCCTTCCGACCCAAAACAGCTGCCTCTGGCACTCGGTGACCGTCAGCCCTTGGCTTCTGGAGCCTGCAGACCTGGGTTCAAATCCTGACTCACTTGCCAGTGGCTCCGTCTCGGCTGGAGATGTTCACTTTCAGAGCCTCCAGTTTCCTCATCTGGAAAATGGGGATAATGCCTCCTGACGCAGTGCTGACCCGCGGGGTCCCCTGCGCTCCCTCCTGTCCTCACTGCGGTCCTTAGATTGGAACTGATGTCAGTCCTGCTTCTTAGATGGGGAAACTGGCCAAGGTTAAAGAAAAGGTTAACAACCTGTCCAGGCAGCTGAAGTGATGGGATTTGAACCCACGCAGGCTGGCTCAAGAATGCACACGCGGCCGCTGCTCCCCGGCTGGGTGGGGAGGAAGGATGCCCCTCGTGGTCCTCAGAGCCCCGCATGAAAGGTAGTCGGGGGTCGGTCCCAGATTTTCCTGCCATGCGCGCCTGCCTTCAGGCATCAATGTTTTGTGACCGAGCGCGCTGTCATTTTATACCTGTGACAACAAAGAGGCTTCGGCTCTGTTGGTTGCCGAGGGGTGGAGACCCAAACAAGGGCAAGGGGTTAGAGGGACTGTCCCCTCCTTGTTCCCGGGGGCTGGGGGACTGCGACCTGTCAGGCTCGCACCGCCTCCCACCAGGCCTCGCTGAGCCCCGGGCGCAGGGACGGCGGGGCCGGGCATCCGGGCTCAGCTGTCTGCTCCCTGCGCCCACCTGCCTGGCCCGAGAGCTGGGCCGTCAGCGTCCCTTTTGTCTTTGCAAACAATTGGGCCGGGAGCACGGCAGGGCCTGACTCAGCGGTCAGTTTTGTCAGCTCCGGGCTGGCAGCGAGGCCCGGCCGGCCGGTGGCTGGCTGCGGCACGGTGGGAGCGGGCCCCGTTAACTCTCTCCTGCCTGGCGGAACTTTTCCCAGACTTTCTGGCCCCGATCACGTGCCTTGGACAGCTCTGAAGATTCCACAGCCCCGCTTTTGGGCAAGGCCAGTGCAGAATCCTCGCCTGGCTGGGTCCTATGCCTCAGTGTGGACAGATTTGCCAGAGAATTTTTACACTCTGTGCTTTTTGCTTGGATTCCCTGTTGCCAGCGATCCGTTAGGCCCCGACTGGACCGGGACGTTTCTGTCATGTAACTGCACGTGGGCTGAGGTCTCGGTGTGAGAAAGCTTCCTTTGGCAGGTGGCAAGCGGCTTTATCGCAGCGGGCGACGACTCTGGCCGTAGATGTCCTTGGCTATTGGGGCGAGACAGTCGGCAGCCTGCAAGCAGGAGAGAAAGGCGCATTCCAGGCAGAGCATCGGGTCTGGCTTGGAAGGTGTGTCCTGGTGTCCGGGCTGTCTGTCCATGCCTGGCCCTGAGGCCTGCCGGGAGCTGGGGTCCGTCCTGGGTCTGGCTGTACTTGGAGCCCCACCTTGGGGTATTTTTGAAGGGACAGCTGCCTCTGGGCACAGCTCCCCTGACCCCATTCTTAAGGGGGACTTGCTGGGGGGTTCCACAACCAGAAACCACAAACCTCGCCCTGTGCCAGCCATGGGGCCAGGCCCTGGGGTCCAGATGGCAAGACAGCGTCCTGGGACTGCTGGGTGGCAGGCAGGCCTGGTGCTGGAGCAGAGACCCAGGGGCCTGCCTGTGCTCGAGGCCAGGCCTAGCCCTTCTCTTTGGGCTCATCTCCCTGTCTGTGTGGTGGGGACCGTGTCAGTGCCACCTCGCAGGCCCGCCTGGGGACAGTGCGTAGTGCGTGCCTGTGTGCAGAGGCGGTCGCCGGGGGCCTGGCCCTCGAGAAGGCGATGTACCTGTGACACAGTCTCATGCCCCCTCCTCCTGGGCAGGCACCGGGTGAGGGCTTCAGCAGGCGCTCAGCTTTGGATTCCGACACCCTCCTCCCTCCCACGCGGCCCCCGCACCCTCCATCTGACCAGCTCTTAGATCAGCATCCCCGGGACTGAGCCGGGCCGATCGTGTGCAGCCCCGTTCGGCCTCTAGTCTCAGAGACCTCTGCGCCCTCTGTGTGAAAGCCCCCAGCGTCCAGGTTGGGGCCTCCCGCCCTTGCTGTTACCCAGGCCATGGGGTCCGAGCACTGCGCCTCTGTCCCCAGGGCGGGAGGGGGGCTGGAGAGCGATAGAGGTGTCACTTTGCCAAAAGCATGGAGCACGTGGGGCTCGGCGAATGCAAAAGCTGTTTCCAGAAACTTTCATTCATCAGGTTATTTACTTATTGAGCACCTGCTGTGTGCCAGGCCCTGTGCCCGTGGTACCTGGAGCAAGAGAGACACGGCTGGGTCTCCATCTTTCTTCTGGCCTGGAAGCTAGGCTATTGAAAGTCCATCTGTGCACGGGAGGGCCCAAGGCGGGCGCGGGTGCTGCTGGCGGAGGGAGGGCCGAGTGGGGCCAGCGGGCCTGCCTCGGGCTGGTCGCGGTAGGTGGAGGATTTGCGCGGGACAGGAAGACTGACACGCCGACAAACGGTGGCATTCGACCGTGGCATGGGTCTCAGCTAATAGCAAGGTACAGCGTGGGGCTCCTGGATTGCAAAACACATTGGGTTATGAGATGTCACCCCGGGGGACCCCGTGGCAGGGCCCTTGGGGCCTCTGTGCTGTATGTGCACTTTCTGGGAATTCCGTCATTATTTCATAATACAAAATAGATAAAGCCAGGGTGTCACAGAGCCTTGAACGGGGGTCAGCGCCACGGGGATGGGGTGGCACCTGGAGGGCGGGGACAGGGGCAGCAGGAGGGCGAGGGGGGCACCTTAGGGGGAGTGGCACCTTGAGGGCAGGAAGTGAGGTCAGAGCTGGCGGCTGTGGTGCTGCGAGGAGGCCGGCGCCATCACATGGTTTGTTTTTACTTTCAGGGTGTCTGGGGTGGCCCTCGCCCCTCTCCCCGCTCCTGTCACTTCCTGTTTGGCACTCGCTGGAGCGAGGCGTGGGCCGGCGGGCGGCCCTCCCCGGCGGGCAGCCCCGCGCACCTGTTGTTTGTCCCCGTCTGCTGCAGCAGAAACCCGCCCCTGGGGTGGTTCTTGGATTCCTGTCCCAGGGATGAGCCGCCGGCCGGGGCCCGCTGGCCCTGGCAGGAGGGGCCCCTCGTGCTGAGGGCCTCGCCCGGGAGCCTCGGGCCCAGGGCAGAGGCCCGACCACGCTTAGGCCGACACGGGCGTCTGACTCAGCCCCAGGGTGTGTCCCAGAGCAGGAGCGGGGACGAGGGCTCCCGGGGGAGCGGCCCGGGCCTGGGGGCTGCTTGAGGGTCCGGAGGCCCCACCGCGTGTTGTCTCGGGTCCTGGCTCTCGTGGCTCTTCGTTGTCGAGCCTCGGTGTCCCCGTCGGCCTCGCGGACGTGACGAGTGTGCTGCAGAGTGAAGGGGACGCTCTGGATTGTGCTCTCGCCCCCTCCCTCGTGGGTGAAAGCAGGACGCTGCGCTTTCATTCAGCCAGTTTGTTCAGAGGACGTCTGCTGGCTCTGTGGCAGGTTGGGGACTCCGTGGGGACCAAGGGAGCTCTGGTCCCGCTCTCGATTATGGAGCTCCTGCGGCAGAGCTGCGATGGCTCAGGTGGTGACAGGCGCTCTGCGGAGAAAGGAGCGCCAGGCGGGGGGGGGGCCAGTGTGAACGGTGGAGAAAGTGGGGGGTTGGGAGGTCAGGGGCCCAGCAGAGGGTCCTCAGCTTGCGGCCCAGGGAGCATGAGGATTTTACTGAGTGCTGGGGCCCGGTGTGGACCCTGGGCAGGTGAGGGCTGGGCCGGCCGCCTGCGTCCTTAGAGCCCTTCTGGCTGCTGGTGGGCCTGGACCGCTGAGGCCAGGGGGAGGCCCCACTAGGGGACCGCACGGGTGGCCGTGGTGGCCGCCTGGACCGGCACAGAGGTGAGGAGCTGTGGACTTCTAAATACATTTAAGGAATGTGTGAGAGAAAGGAGTCTAAGAAGCCTCCAGAACCTTGGGCCTGAGCTAATGGCTGGCCTACTGGCCTCGGCAGTGAGGGGAGACTGGTGTGGGCTGCAGTGGGGGGGGGGGGAGCCGGCCTTCGGGTTTGGGCAGGTCCCGGTGGAGGTGCTGCTCGGGGGTCCGAGGGCCCCAGAGAGCCGGGACCTCCCCCTCCACGGGGCCCCGGGAAGCCCCTCCCCGGCCTGAGAATCCTCAAGTCGGGCCCCGGTGGCCGCCGGTTTCTCCGGCCCGGCAGGTGAAACCTCCAGAGAGCAGAAAAAGTGAAATGGGCTCATTTGCCTTTTTTATTTTTATTTTGGGGGGTGGCTGAGCTTTCAGAAAATGAGTGTTCGGGGCTGTGGGCCGATCCTTCCTCGCTGTGAGCTTTGCTCGGAGCGCGTGGGCGGCGGGGTGCTGCTGCCGGTCCCCCTTGCCGGCCCGGGGCGTGCAGACCCTGCTGCCCGGAGCCCGGGGGAGCTCTGGCGGACCCTCAGTTTACAGAGGGGGAAACTGAGGCCAGAGGGCCCGGGGGACTCGGTTGGGCGCGGCCGGCTCCGTGCCTGGGCTTCTCACCTCCGTCTCCTTCGGGCCGAGTCGGGTGCTCCTGGCCACGTGCCGCTCCCCGGGGTGTGTGGGTCCGGGCGGCAGCGGGGGCCACACAGCTGCCTGGCCTCAGCCCGAGCAGAGGCCCCTGCAGGACGGCCGCGGCCCCCTCCCGCTACGGTCCAGGGCTTTGGCCCCGGGCATGGGGTCCCCCTGACCTTTAGGTTCTGACCCCGAACCTGACTGTTCTGCTGGCCCGTTTGTTTTGCCCTCCAGGGCTCCTGGGCCGCCCTCTGTGCTGCTGGGCGGCCCGTGAGAGGCAGGGCCCTCTGTCCATCCTGGCCGGGTGGGGACTGTTCCTGTCCTCCCTCGGGCTGGAGAAAGGGAGTTGTTGGGCTGAGTTCTTGGGGTGCTCAGAGAGTGAAATCCTCGCAGTGGCCCCGCAGAGGCAGGGCCTCGGCTGGCAGGCGCAGGGCCTCGAGTGCCACCCTGCCCCGGCCCCGGCTGCGAGTTGCCGAGCAGAGCTGTGCCGGCAGCCGTGGCTGTCCCAGGCGGGGCTGCATCCTCTGCCTTCCTGGGGGGTGGGGTGGGGGGGGTGACTCCTGGCCCAGGGAGCAGCGGAGGCCTTGCAGGGGGCTCCTTGGCCGGCAGGTGCTGGCTGGGTGCTTGGGACCCAGCGGTCCTGCCCCGATGAGGTCGCGCCCTCGTGGGAAAGACAGCAGATGGCGGATGGCAAGGCGGTTGCCGTTTTCGGAAGGAAGGCAGGAAGGCCGGCTGCGGTCGGGGAAGACCTTGGAGGCGGTGAGGTTTGAGCTGGGGGACGGCGCCTGCCAGCAGCGGGAACAGCAGGTGCCACGGCCTTGTGCTGTGAGAAGCACGTCCAGTCTGGGGGCCAGAAGGGAGCCCTGGGTGGCCAGAGGGGGACAGTGGGGTGTGGATAAGATGGGGAGGTGGTTTGAGGCCGGTTGCGAGGGAGGCCTTGACGGGTGGGGAGCAGTGCGGGTTTGGGTGGCGGGGAGGCCCCGTGGGGCTTTGCCAGGGAGGGGCGTGGTCTCTTAGTGATTTTTAAGACCGACCCCAACCTCGGGGTGGGTGCGGGGCAGCGGGCCTGCCGGGTCTGGGTGGATGCAGGCTTGGTGTTGGGACCAGAGGGTGGAAAACGGGGGGAGCTGGGGAGCTGGCGGTGGGCGTGGGCTGCAGCAGAGGGCCGTGGGCAGGGGTGACCCTGAGGCTTGACCCCCTGCAGGCTGGGCCCGTGGAGGCCAGTGGGGCTGTCACACCCACGGGTCCTCGGTGCCGGCTGCCTGGGACCGTGCCCGTGGGCCTGGGAGGGGGCGGGGGCTGTGCTCAAGACGGGCCAGCTGTGGTTTAGTTGGGTTGTGGTCTCACCAGAGAGCCTGCCAAGAGTAAGAAGTCCTTGTGTTTGCCTTTCACCTTGGAGTTGACATCAGGGTCTCGACCATGGCGTGATGCTAGAGATTCTGTGGGGGGGCGGCGGCGTGTGCACCGTGGAATGTTAGCAGCACCCCTCACCTCCACCCACTGGGCGCCAGGGGCACCCCGCCAGCCCCCAGTGTGACAACCAGGAAGGCCCGAGATGGGGCCCGGTGTCCCCTGGGGATGGAGCAGCTGTGGTTGAGAAATGTTGCTCTGATGGAGGGTCTCTGTTTTCAAGCCTGAGGTCAGCCTCTGCCAGACCCATTTTACAGACAGGAACACAAACTCACGGAAGCTGTGAAATTGGAGTGCAGAGCTGGGGGGTGGCCTGCTGGGCCGCGATGGATACAGGCTTGTCCTGTCTGGCAGGGGCGCTTGGCAGCCTCCTCCCCCCCGGACTCGGCAATGCTCACTGAGCACGAGGACCGCACCCCACTGTTCTTCTCGTTTCGATCTGAGTCTGGGGGCACACGCCTGTCTGGGGTCCAGTCTTGAGGACGCTGAGCTCCTCGCTGAGGACAGAACCTCTGGGGGCCACCGGGCCTTGGGCCAGCACCCGTGGTACCTGGGGCCGCCCTCACCTCTGAGGGGCCTCCTAGAGGCCCACGCTGGCCCCCAAGGTGGGCCCGGGATCACAGGCCCAGCCAGTCCTGGGCAGACGGACAGGGCGCAGAGTCTGCTTTGCCACTCCCTGGCTGTGTGACTGTGCTGGTCACTCGAGCTTCTCTGTGCCTCATTTTCCCTCTCTGGGAAATGGCGTAACAGTAGCACCTATTTCGTGGCTGTGAAATGCCTCACGAATCATCTTGGGCTTTTCACATAAGAGTTGGGCGTGTGGACAGGGCACTCGAGGGAAACAGGCGGACAGACACAGACGCGCTGTATTCCCACGGGTCAGGACGCAGGGGAGCCCCATCCTCCCAGCCCAAACGTCCCCACCCCCTGTCCAAGCGTCCCCCAGCAGGGCAGCTCCGTGGTGGCCAGAGTGGAGCCTGGTCCTGGCCACGTGGCGTGTCAGAAATGTGACAGCTGACTGCTGCCTTGGCTGGCAGCCTTGAGACAGGTGCGGCCAGAAACCTGTCCCTTCAAGCCCCGGGTACTTCTGCTGTGTGGACAGTGTCAGCTTGGGTCCAGGCAGTGGTTCTGCAGTCGGGATGTGACTCCAAAGCCCCAGGGGACTGTCAGGTGCAGATTCTCCCGGCGTCTGACATGTGGATCTTCGGGGTCCACATTTTTAGCAAGTGTTCTCCGAGGCGCGGGCGCACCTGCCTGTGTTGGTAGAAGTTGCGGGCTCAGAGCTTCCCTAGCCTCACACTGAGGAAAGTTCTGAGGTTCCAGAAGCCACGTGGGGCTCACGTCGTGGGGACACCGATGGTGTCCGGTATGGCCCGGTGGGCACTGCGCCAGGACACACAACAGCATGGCTTTATTCGCTCTGTTTTGGGGCGGTCTCTGGATGAGCAGAGCTCCTAGTGTTTCTCAGAGGGGCCTGTGCCTGCTGGCCGTGTGTCTGCGCCCAGCACCCAGCACAGCCAGGCCCCGGGCAAGGCGCTGGGCCTCGGGGTAGAGCCTCACCCACTCATGTGAGGTCCAGTGGGGGAAACAGGCTAGGGGCTCGGGCTCCCAGCAGCCGCCCCCTCCTCCAAGAACCCCCCTCCCCCCAATGCGACCACTCGCCTCCCTGCTTTCTCCTCCTTGGACTGGCCTTGGTGGGGATTTCATGCGAATAGACTCACAAAGTCTGTGGTCTTTGGTGTCAGGCTTCAGTCACTCAGCGTCCTGTCCCCAAGGCCCACTGCACGAGATATGTGTCCGTACATCATTCCTTTTTATGGCTGAATAGTGTTCTTTGGCGTGGGCGCGCCTCGGTCTGGAAGTCCGTTCCTCGCGGAGGGACGCTTGGATCGCGTCTCCTTTTTGGCTGTTGTGAAAAGCGCTCCTTAGTACCGACTACGCCCAAGAGTCCCTGGTAGAGCTGCTCAACCCCCGTGTGACCGCGGGTGGCCTACTTCCTGCCCCTTTCTACGCGTTCAGAACGTCGTACCATGTAGTTGTCGTCAGTCGCCTCTCAGAATCATAAAAAAGGCAGTTCTCCTACGGTTCCACCTCGCGCATCCTCAGCCGGGGTGTAAACGCACATTTGGTGTTTTTAGCATGAACAGAGTTAGCACCCTCCAGTAGAAGCGTCTGAGCTTTGCATAAACGGCGTCTCTGTTCTGCGGCTTGGTCTTCCTCTCCCAGGAGAGGCTTCGCTGAGCGGGGGCCTCCTCGTCCCACTGCCGCGTGTGGCGGTCTGGGGGACGATGGGCGCTGCCCTGTGTCCGTGCGCGACCCTCGGGCTTCTTGCTTGTTCACAGTTCCCACAGGTGCTGCCGGGAGCCACGGGGCGCCTCTGCCTTCATTCTGGAGCACGGGCCGCTCCTGGGGGCCGGGGGCCTAGCCGGGAGGAGGGAGCCCCCGCTCCCGGGGCCAGCTCTCCGTCCGCTTTCTCCCCAGTTTCTGCCCCTTCCGCCAAGCCTGTGGCAGCGCTGGGAGGGGGCGTTTCCCCTTTTGCTTTCAAAGCAGCTTCTCTTTGGAGTGGAATGGGGCCAGAGCTCTGGCGTCCGTCTTACAGGTGCCGAAGGAAGTGGGGGGTCCCTTGTCACCACCATCCTGTGTGACTCGTGCTGGCTTCAGAGGAGCAGGTAAAGGTGCTGACGCTGGTGGCCGCGGCGTCTGCCCTCTCGAGGTCACTCTGAGCCCAACACTGCGGGCGTCACGCCGCTCTGTGACTGGCCGTGGGGCAGCCACGTGCCGACCCTGCCTTCCCCAGCCCGCGTCTCCGCGTCTGCCCGTGTGCCGCTCGCGGGAGCGGTGCCCCCAGCAGCAGGGTGGGACCGGGGCAGGGGTGCGGGTCACAGCTCCCAGGCTGGTCCTCTGGGCCCTTGAGCGAGGTGCCTCCAGGCCCAGCTTTTCTCCTGTAAAATGCGCTCATTATGTGAAAGGCCAGCCTGTGGGTAGATTTGAGCCCTTAAGTGTGTGCGAGGCGTTGTCAAGCCCATGTGGCCACGGGGCTGTCGAGCCTCGTGCCTGAGGCTCTCGCTGTCGGCTCTGCGCCTTTGCTGCCACCGCCCTCGCTGTGGTTAGGCTTTACTCTGTCGCCGTCTTGTTCACTCAGCACGCGAGCCGCGCTGTGGGGCAAGCCTGCTGGCAGCTCACGAAGGGCCAGCGTTCTAGTGCATAAATAAGTCCGTGGTACAGGGTGTCACTTGGCAGGTGGCAGGTGCTGGGAAGATGAACGGGAAACGTGGGCAAGGCTGGCTTCGTGGACGTGGGACCTGGGTCGTCACACAGGGACCTGTGCTCCGAAGGGCCTGTGCTGGGCTCGACGCTCTGGTGCTGTGACTGTAAGATTGGTGTATCCATCCATCCGTCTGTTCATTCATTCTTTTTTGGCCACACCTGTGGCGTATGGAAGTTCCCAGGCCAGGGATCAGATTCAGGCTGCAGCCGCGACCTGTGTGCCATAGCTGTGGTGACACCGGACCCTTAACCCACTGTGGCACAGTGGGAACTCCTTGTTGGTTTTAAACGTGTCCCCCTCCCCGCCCCCCGCGAATCATGTCATTGGTCCTGTGGGGGATGGGTGGTGTGGGGCGTGGGGTGGAATGGGGTACATTTGAGTACAGACTGCAGAGGGGAGGGGGAGCCCTGTGGGTCACCGGGGAGAGGGCGGCGCAGGTCGAGGGCACAGCCAGCGCAGGGGCCCCGCAGTAGAAGCCCTGCTGGTGTGTTCAGGGGACAGCGTCTTTGTTGTGACCGCACCCACTGTACAGATGGCGGAGGAGAGACGCAGGGCAGCCCTCGGCTTTCCACCCCCTCGGGCCGGCCGTGTTTCCCACCCTGGCCCTGACCCTGACCCTCTGCTTGGCCCCGCAGGCTCACCCCCCACTACATCTACCCACAAGCCATTGTCCAGCCCAGCGTGGTGATCCCGGCCGCCCCGGTCCCGTCGCTGTCCTCGCCCTACATCGAGTACACGCCGGCCAGCCCGGCCTACGCCCAGTACCCGCCGGCCACCTACGACCAGTACCCGTACGCTGCCTCGCCCGCCACGGCTGCCAGCTTCGTGAGCTACGGCTACCCGGCCGCCGTGCCCCAGGCCCTCTCGGCCGCGGCCCCCGCAGGCACCGCCTTCGTGCAGTACCAGCCTCCGCAGCTGCAGCCGGACCGGATGCAGTGAGGGCCGCTGCCCGCCCTGCCGCCGCGGCCCTGTTGCCATGTGCTGGGCGGGCGCCAGCCGAGCCCCGGGGGCACGCCTGCACCTGTGCCTCAGGAGACGCCCCGGGGCCCCGCCCGCACCCCGAATGCCCAGAGACCTCTTCTCTTTACACCCGGGACCGTCGTGTCTGCGGGGAGGACTCTGAGAGAAAAGAGTGACCGAGAGCTGGTTGAAGATCGGCCAGAACCCGCGCGCACCGCCGGCCTCTCCCTTCACCATCCCCGCCCTCGCGCCCCCCAGGAGCCCGGGGGCGGTCCCCACATCCGGCCTGGCCTTCCGGACCTTCCGCAGACCCCAGCCGCCCTTTGGGGTCAGCGGAAACTTTGTCCCGCTCGGAGAGGCCTTTCCCGCCCAGGGGAGCCCGGAAGCGCGTGCCTCGCCGTTGGGACTCCGTCTGCACCTCGGGAGCCGCGTGTGGGGGAGACATCGCCTCCCGAGTTCCCGTTTTTCCTAAGTGGTGCCCTGGGCGGCGGCTTCCTCGAGATCGCTCCCCGCAGGCCCCCGGGTGCCGCGGGGCCAGTGGCCATCAGCGACCCGCGATGGAGCAGCCGGGCCAGCCAGCCGGCCGGCCGAAGGCCTTTCTGTCAGAGCACTGCGACTTTTTTCTTACCGTCATTGTTTTGCTACTAAGGTGATTTCAGAGTTTCAGTCTATTTTTTCAGCGGAGATTCCCACCACCAGGAATCCAAAACCTGTTTTTGACTTAGACCCGCCTCTGCCGACGACTCCGCCCAAGGGGACAGTGACAGTCGTTCTGTGATCAGGTGCCCGGGGCCCCTCGGAGGATGGGCACCTCCAGACAGTAAGTTGTCTCAAGCTTGTCCCCCTCCCCACCACCCAGAGGTGACGCTGGCTGAGGAGCTAGACTGCGGCATCAGGGCCAGCAGGCTCCGAGTGCAGGATGGTCTCCACACCCCCAGCGTCCCTGCTGCCTGTCACCTGAGCTGCAGGATTGAGCCAAGACGCGTCTGCCTTCCTTGGGGGCCTGGTGGGAAGGGGAGGTGACCATTCCAATACGCGGAAGGGAGCGGGAGTCAGAGGAGGGCCGGCAGCCTGGCAGAGGGGGCAGGTAGAGCTTGGGGGTGGGGGCGGGCAGAAGGCTGGGGGGCGCTGGGGTGTTCCTTCAGACCTACCTCAGGGAAGTGGGAGGCCTCAGGGCTGACGTACGTGGGCACGCGCTTCATGGCACGCCTGGTGCAGAGTCAAGGCCCAGAAAATAAAGGTAGCTAATATTATAATATTTTTATTAGAAAGTTCTGATTATAAAAATAAAACTTGTTTTCGTTAAAGAAAAAGTTGGGCTGGAGTTTTTCCCTTGAAGTGCGTGCCTCGACCCCCACGGCGACCGGGGTCAAGTCGCTTCCGGGTCAGGGTCCCCCAGCGGCGGGCTGACCCCTCGCAGCGTCCCCGGGGGTGGGGAGCGGCTGGGGGAGGGACTGTATGATCGCAGCCCCTTGGACTAGGGGGAAGCAGCAGGGCCTCCGTGGGGGACGTGCTGTGAGCGCAGTCGGGCGGGGTGGCCAGCTCAGCACAGCGTGGCCCACGCCGCGGGGGGCGGAGCGGAGGACCACGCAGGTGGGAGGAGGCCCGGCGGCAGCTGGACGGAGCAGGGCGGAGGGCGTCCTGGGGCCCTGAGGGGGTGGAGTGGGTGCCCCTGGCGGGGAGGCCGGGCTGAGCAAGGCTTGGAAGTGGGGGGCCGGCCTGCTTCGGGACAGCCGCTCTCGAGGCTCCAGGCTTGTCCTGCCCTGACCTGCAGGGCAGAGCTTGGCCCCGCGGCATGTGCGTCTGTCGCATCTCCCTTGTCCCCCTCCCACGCAGCGGGCCAGCCAGACTCCAGTCTCTGGGCTCCTCCCCTCACCCCCGCATCCAGCTCCTGCTGAGCCTGTTTCTGGTCTACACCCTTGTCTGTTCCCAGCCCCGGTCCAGGACCCCCCCCCCCCCCCCCCCCCCCCCCCCCCCCCCCCCCCCCCCCCCCCCCCCCCCCCCCCCCCCCCCCCCCCCCCCCCCCCCCCCCCCCCCCCCCCCCCGGACCCTTGCCGTGGCCCCTCGCTTCTGCCCGCGCCCTCCAGTCCACATTCCACGTGCAGCCAGAGGGTCCTGTTCGGCATCTGTGGGAACGTGGCTCTGGCCAGCTCGGAGCTGCCCTCGAGGAAAGAGCCCCGGCTGTACCTGCGGTCTGCGCGGCCCCTGCCCCCGCCAGGCACAGCTCTCCGCGGGACCTTCGCACCCGCTGTTGGATCCTCCAGCTTTTACCTGCTGGACTCCGGCTCTCAGCTCAGAAGTGCCTTTGTCCCAGCAGCCTCCTCCGACCCCAGTCTTGGTCCAGGCAGCGGAGCCCTGTCCGCCTTCGTCCGCATCCCCACTCCAGGAGGCGGGGCCGGCTGCCTTGTCCCCGCTCTGTCGTCCGCACAGCAGGGCCACCGCCCACCGGCATTCGGAACTTGGTTCGGCCAGTGGGGAGAGGGCATCGGAGGTTTCTGGTGGAGGACCCCAGCGGGAGTTTGGGGACCATCCGTCCGGCTGGAGGGAGCCGGGCAGATCTGCGGTGGGGAGGCTGGGGCCGGGGGCAGGGGGCAGATAGAAGCCAGAGCGGCTGCAGTGACTGCAGGGGTCGGGGCGGAGGTCGCTGAGGGAGACGGGCCCTGCGCGGAGCTGGGCGGCTGCCTCTGATCCCAGGGTCCCCCGACAGCCCCCCAGGGCCAGCCCTTGGCTTTGAAGTGAGAAGGGTCACCCTGTGTGGGGAGGCGGCTCGGGTGGGCGGGAGCCACATCCTCGGCACGGTCCCGGGGTCCCCGTGGGGTCTCCTCTAGTCTTTCCCGGACCCTCTAACTCTCAGATTTGCCGGCCACCCTGTCTGTGGTCCAGGCCCCTGGCCTCTGTGCAGGGAACTCGGGTTCCCAGGTCGAGGCAGGTGAGGTCCTGCCAGGCAGGGTCCCCCTTCTTACCAGAGACCCACCCCCCAGTGCCCCGCCCCGTGCCCCTCGCCCCCTCCCTCTGGCTGGGTCTTAGTGCGCAAACACTGGCAAGAGGTTGGAGAGGTCAGCCTGGGGCTCCCGGGCCGGAGGCATTTGCTGCGGCTGATAAGGGCGGGGGGGCCCGGGAGGGGGTTGCGGGAGCCGCCAGGGTTATCTGGAGAGCCACTTGCGGCCGGCCCGCTTCCTGTCCCTATCGGCCTGTGGCAGCCTCTAGGACAGGCCTGGGGCCTCAAAAACATCCTCCTGGGGCCCAGGATTGAGGATCTGGACTGTGGCAAACCCAGGAGAGGGCTTCCACAGTCCAGGCACCAACTCGGGGCAGGAGCGAGTGGGGCTGGCAGCGCCGTGGCCTGTGCGTGTGGCACGCGGCCACTTGTCCCGGCGGCGAGGACTGCACGTGACGGCAGAGAGCACGGCTGCTGGCATCCGAGCGGTCAGGGCTCTGCAAGCGCTTCTCGTGGGCGGTCGCTTGTCCGCGAAGGGACACTCAGGGCATCCCCCTCGCACAGACAGGGAAACCGAGACACAGGCGTGGAGCCGCCACTGTCCGGGGCCTCAGGGTCAACGCGGAGGTGAAGGGTGTGGGCCTGACTCGTGGCCCTGTCCCCCCCCCAGGTCACCGGCTCTCTGGGCCTCGCCGGGAGTGGGGCCGTGACTGTCCTCTAGGGCCGGGGCTGTGTCCCTTCCCCGCTGTGTCCCCAGCAGATCGTGTAGTGAGAATGGGCACAGGTTGGGGGGGGGCGCTGTGGGCTCATGAGCCCCAGTCCCCGTATCGGGGAGTCTTGGCCACCCAGAGGGCCAGGCACACACGTGTGCACACACACATGTCCACGTATGTTTGTGTACACATCAGCGCACACTCCCAACATATAGACACACATATGGACACAGATGCACAGACGCAAGTGCCCCGCCCCCCAGGCGTCCACACTCACGGGGCAGAGAGACACGGACACACGCACACTCACCGTTACACACGCTCATATGTGCACAGACGTCTGCACACACACATCTGTTCTACACGTGGAGACCCACACCCATAAATACAAAGAAACACCACCCCCGGGCACACATGGACACACACATGCACACGTCTATGCAGACACAGCACACTTCTACGCACACAGACACACACAGACACACTCAAGCCCAGAGTTACACGACAAGCCCAGAGCCACCGCCAGGGTCTGGGCTCCAGGCTGAGCGAGGGCCTCGTGCCTCAGCAGCTGCCATGGTTTCGAAGGGGTCACAGTTTTGACTCGCCAGGCAGGCGACGCCTGATGGGCTCGGAGGGCCTGGGCGGGAAGGACAGGGGAAGCAGGGCCGGCTGGTTGGCTCCAGCCTGCGGGGCAGAGAGAAGGCGGAGGGAGGGGTGGCGGGGCAGCCGGAGAGGGAGAGGTAGGCGGGGTTCCCGGGGCCTGGACCCCTGCTAGCCCGGGCCGTGGCCATGGACGCAGGGCAACCATTCCTGCCTGGGTCTTCGTGGCACTCCAGCTGGAGGAGGCCCACGGGGCTCAGAGGGCCCTGAAACTGTGTCCCTGTGACATTGTTTTGGAGACCGTCCGCTGGGGAGGGTCAGAGGCAGGTGAGAAAAACATACAGAGGCGCTTCTGTTACTGGTTGGAGCCTTCTTATTATCCCACTTTCCAGATGAGCAACCTGAGGCCCGGGGAAGAGAAAGGGCTTCTTTAGGCTGCAGGGCTGCGGCTCCACCTCCGGGGGAGAAATCCTGAAAGGACTGGGCTGGGGCATGGGAGCAGAGGCACGGCAACCCCAGCCCATGAGAAGAAGCTGCGCCGTGTCACCTCCATGCTGCTGTCCCCAGGCCTGGTCTGCCCCCTTCCCCTGGGGTCGGGGGAGAGCGCTTGCTTAGCCCTCGTCTTCTCAGAGCCTCAGATGCTTTCTGTGCAGATGAGGTGCCCTGGGTGCCACCTGCAGGTGCTGCGTGGCCCAGCGTCCACCCCCTCCCTCAGGGAACAGGGCCTGGCACATTCTCCTCCCTGGCCCGGTGACTGAGTCAGGGATAGGTGTATGACCCAGTCCAAAGCACTGAGCGTCAGTCCGGGATTTCTGCTGGGACTTTTACGGGGATGGATGCTGTCTTTCTGCTGCGGAAGCCAATCTGGGAGCAGATAAGCCTGGAGCTGCTGGGGTGGGGTAGGGTGGGGTTGTGGGGAAAAGGGGTGGGGTGGAGGGATGGGACCATCTGTGCTTGTGGAGGGACTGAGAAAGAAGCCAGCACTAGGGAAAGGAGCACTGAGGTGTGGAGAAAAGATAGGGTCTTAGTGACATCTTTGGGTCCCCTTGATCCAGCTCTGTCTGAGTTAGACCCTGGACTTTTCTATTACAACTGCTAATAAATTCCCTTTTTTTTTTTTTTTTTTTTACATAAGCCTAGCCTATTTAATTTGCTCTTTCTGACCTTTGCAATCAAGACTCTGGAGATATACGATCTCAAAAGGTCTGCATTACTCAGAATTAGAGTGATGTACAATTAAAAAAAAACACACACCAAAGTAATAATGGTTCTTAGTTCATTACAAATTCTTTTTTTTCTCCTGTAAGAGAAATCTGAAGCAGGAAGCCCAGGATTTAAATGAGAGTGCCACAATCATCAGGAATTCGGGCTCGTTCTAACTTCCCATTGCAGACTTTAGTGCACAGTTTACTTTCTTAAGACCACCTCATAGAACAAGAGGGCTGCCAGAACACCAGCCATCACACCCAAATTCCAGGCAGCAGAAGGAAAAAGAGTGGAAAGTGAAAGGCATACTTCAAACTGAAGTCTCCCAAGAAGCCCCTTCTCAGAAATTGCACATTCCTCCTCCATCTCACTGGCCAGAACTTAGTCACGTGGCCACACCTAACTGTGAGAGGGGCTGGGTGATGCAGGTATTTAGCCAGGTGTATACCTAGAATACAGAAGGTCTTTTGTTACTGAGGGAGAAGGTGCTGTTTCTGCTCAGACCCTCCCAGCAGTTAGGCTCTGAGTCTGGGATGCTGATGCCCGTCCCGGGGGGCTTTGTGGGTGCTGTTACTGAGTCAGTCTCTCTCTCGACCTCCACACCAGCGAGCTGAGCTGGGTCTGTATCCTTAGGCCCGTTTCACACGTGGAGAAACTGGGGCTCAGAGTGCTCGCTGAACTTGCCTGAGGTCCCCTGCCCCCCCAGGGGCAGTTCCGAGGTGACAGCTGAAGCTTCTGGCTCATTGCGTGTTCGGGTCTGGTGAACACACATCACGGGGTGTCTCAGCCTCGTGCAGGACTTGAGGCCCAAGGTGCTTTCATATTTAAGGTCCTCGAGTGCGGCGCTGGGTTGGGTGCTGCCCTGGGGGTGCTGTTTGATGTCCTCCGTTGTGCCAGCTCTTTTCCTCCTGGTCAGAACCCTCCCATGAGGAGTGGGCTAATAGTCCCATTTTACAGCTGGAAAGACTGAGGCCCAGAGGGGCTACTTGGTCAGACGTGGTTGGTCCAGGCTCGGGTTTGTCTGTCCGACTCCGAAGCCTGTGTGGTCAGCCTCTGGGAGCTCGAGGTGGAACATCTTGGCCGGGGCTCCCGGCCTCCCCTCCGCCCTGCACGCCTCCTCCGGGCAGGCAGCCCCCACGGGGCCTGCACACGCGCATGCAAAGGCCCCGATGCTCAGCTACCTCTGGTTCAGCCGCTCGTCGTCACCACCTGTGCTTGGGCGATAGCTGGGTTGCGGTTACGTCACCCACACACAGGGTAGTCCCCAAGGTCGCCCTCCCTGGGCCACCACTGGGATGAAATCGGGTGACGGGTGAAGGGTGCTGGCCTGGTGTGGGGCACGCACCCAGCGCCCTGGCCCGGCCCCCGTGCTGGCGGGAAAGCCGAGCAAGCGATGGACGGTGGAGGTGAGAAAACCGCCTTCACTCCTGTGAAAGCCACCCCCCTGCCCCCGCGGCCTCTCAGGGTCCCCCTGTGCATGAAGGACCCAGTGTTCCCAGTCAAAGGACGCAGCCCCTGGAACTCTGTCCTCTGTGCTGGGACTCACAGAACTGGACTTCCTGTGGCTTTAGCGCTCTTGACTGTCCCCAGCTCCCAGATGGAAAAACCAAGGCTGGGGAGACTCGGCCGCCTGCCCGAGGCCAGAGAGCTGGTGTGGCAGAGCCGGGCTTTGGACCCCAGAACCGCAAATCTGGAGGCCACGCGCTGCCCTCCCGCACCGGTTCTGGCCTCCCCCGCCCTGCCCGGGTCTCCCCGCCCTCCTCACCCCCGCCCCGGCCCCGCACGTCCCAGCCCTGACTACTGAGTGGCACTAGTGCTCGTCCCCAAAGATGTCAACACCGAGCCGGGAGCCCCCTTGGGGACCAGCCAGATACAGCGAGAATACCAGGGGCCAGTGCGCCCTGGGGCTGGGTGTCTGCACGGGGCACAACACGACGAGGAGTGGGCACCTGGGCCTCCAGATACCTCCTGGGCCTCCTGCTGGGGCCGATAAGTGCCCGCCTCTGCTTATCAGCCCTGTTCCCCTGCCTGCTGTCGTGCGCACACTGGGTGCTCAGCAGCCTGGAGATGGAGGGTGCTCCCCCCAGGGCGCCCCCACCACCGCCGCCACCAAGCCCAGCCCACCAGACAGCTGAGCCCGGTGCATTAAAAACAACCTGAGAGTCCTGGGTGCCTCCTGGTGGCTTCCCTGGCCCCCTTGATGGGGACATTTTTAGAGAAATGAAAAAATAAATGTTTTTTTCCCCCCCTAAATTATAACATTAGCACCATGGGGGAAGAAATTC
>PVHT021183543.1:1076757-1090845 GCA_004024745.2 Catagonus wagneri | reverse complement strand
CGCCGGCCTCAGAGCATGCTCGGAAGGAGCCTGGGCTGCCTCTTGCTTCTCCCTCCTCCTCCTGGGAGCTGACCGGCTCCTCTGGGCTGCGTTCCGCTGACGGCCCCGCTCCTGCCTGACCCAAGGCCTCCCACTGCCCCTGCCCACCCGCGGGCAGCACGCCCAGGACGGTCCGCCCCTGTGCGGGGTGGTCTCTGCCCCAGCCCCTGCCTGTGCAGATCTCTCCCAGCCCAGGGAGGGTTATTTGTTTGAATGTAGTGCCACGAAGGCGTATGGCTTCTGTGATGATAAAAAACGAAGAGCAAAAAGAAATACCAGCTCATAGCGAAGCCCTGGACAGTTAGAATTTTCTGTAAAGTGCTCTAATCGCAGGTCACCTCTGCCTTTGGTCCTCCAGATTTCTCCGCAGCAAGGTGGTGACATGGTCCTAAATATTTGTAAAGGAGACCTCACTGTTTTTTCACTCTGCGCGTCCCCTTCCCTTCGTAGCTCACAGCCCACGTGTCATTTCTGCATCCAGGGACCTCTGCTAATATGTGCTAGCACCTACTGTGCACACTCTGTTCTAGGCCCTGAAGAGACGGCAAGGAACCAAGCAGACAAACTCCTGCCTTTCAGTGTATGGGGAGAGATGGACACACACAAGGATGCAGTCAATGATGATCACGCCGGAGTCCGCAGAGGCTGGGGAGGAAATTAGCAGGTGACCACAGGGCCTTTGCATGAGCCGTTCCTGCCGCCTGGAGAGTGCTTCCCGCAGATGGGCATGCAGAGCGCCCATCCTTAGCCAACTCCTTGCCATCTCCCCTCACTCCGCTGGCCTGCCTCCTCTCGAGCCCTTCTCAGGGTTTGCACTTCTCCGTGCCTTGATTTGTTTGCTGATTTAATGCCCATCTCCCATCTTGGACTGTAAGCTGGGAGGGGCAGGAGCCAACCACAGTGGGACCCAGCCTCTGCGCCCATGCCAGGCACCTGCTGCACACACGCGTGCTAAGGAATTCAAAGCAAGTGATCGTCCCAGGGGAGAGGAAGCCGTCTGAGACCGGGCGGGGTGCGTGGGTACCCCGGCTGGGGGCAACCTGGGGAGGGCCAGCAGGAGTCTAGGCTCGGGAAGGCGGGGTGCGCCTGGCCGGGGCGCGAGGGCAGCAAGCAGAAGCGAGCAGTCTCCAGGAAGGACCAGGGGTGCCCGTGGGAGCGTGGGGTGCGATGCCTCCTGCGGGCTCCTCTTGGGTCGGCCCCCGTCTCCTCCGAGGGCCGCAAAAATGCAGTTTTGACCATATTTGCCTCAGAGTCAAGTGGCCACCCCGTGAGGCTGTGGTATAAATATCAGTTTATTTACTCTGTGTCCCACAAGCATACTTCTGGGGAACACGAGGCTTCCCTGTGGACGAGCCCGTGATGTTGGAAACGGGAGCCCCTGGGGCAGGGGTTGCCCGGAGGCTCTGAGTCCTTCTGCTGGGGCCGCTCGGCTGCCCCCTGCCCCAGCTCACCCTGCAGGGTGCTCCTCTCCAGAAGGTAAAACGAGGCCAGTTCTCGGGGTGCTCAGACCTCCCAGCACGGCCCCCTTGTGGGGGGACTTCTGAGGTCATTTGCTCCCTAACTATGCCCAGGGTTACCCCCGGGGAACCAGCCCTTCCCTACGTCTGCTCCTCAGGTGGCTCCGGACCTCCCCCTCCCCCCACTGGGTGACCGTGTGACCCAGATCTGGCCAAAAAGAACACGGCAGGCCGCTGGCCTTAGTGATCGGTTCAAGAACGGGCACGTAATCTGGTGACCAGCAATGTGAGACGGTGAGAGTTGTGATGAGACATTGGGGAGAGGTGGGCCCCCTTCCCGGTGGGTTTAACCTGGAGGGCGGGAGCCTGGAACTACCAGCGTGACCCGCGGAGCCTGAGCATGATCCAGCTTAGGTGGCAGCAGGACAGAGGGAGCAGAGAAATTAAATGCCAAGGACAGTCTTAAACTGCTGGATCCAGCCATTCCTGAAGTCCAGCCTAAGCCTGACAGAGCTCTTTTTTCAATTAAATGAGTGTCTTAGTTTTCTGTTGATGCAGTGTCAAATCATTGCAAACTAAGTGGCTTAAAATACACATAATAGGTGATTATGTCCTACATTTGTGGGTCAGAACTCCAGATACAGCACGACCCAGATGGGTCCTCGGCTTAGGGTGTGGAAGTCAAAGTTTCAGTAGGGCTGTGACCCTTACTAGAGGCTCTGGGGGAGACTCCTCTTCCAGCCTCATTCAGATTGCTAGTTGAATTCAGTTCCTTGCGGTCCTGGTCCACTTTTCTTGCTGGCTGACTGCCAGGGGTAGGTCTCTGCTCCTACAGGCTGCCTACGTTCCTTCTCACGTTTTCACTTCAGCAACAATGAGTCAAGTCCCTGGCACGGTTCAGATCTCTCCAACTTCCTCTTCTCGTGCGCCTCTCTGCCCCCACTGGAGAGGTTCTCGGCTATTAATGGCTCGTGTGATTAGACTGAACCCACCTGGAACCTCTCCCTTTGAAAAGATCCATAACCTTGGTCGTATCTGCAAAGTCCCTCTTGGGATGTAACTTAATATGTTCCAACTCAATACATTCACAGATTCCCAGGATTAGAACACAAATGTCTTGGAAGGAGGGGCATTATTCGGCCCACCACAGAAGTCTAACTTAGATTGTCTGTCATTTGCAAAGGAAAGAATCTTGACTGATTTGCACTCCTTCTGGAGAACATGATTAATTAGACATGACTGGGTCATGAACCTGAATATCTGGCTTCAGGAATGGCTGGATCCAGCAGCTCAAACACCGTTCTAAGGATCCACGTTCTCTTCATTTCTCAGCCTATGTTGGTTTCATGCTCAGGGTCCATGGTCGCTGGCTGCCACCCTCTGGGAGCCTTTCCTATTCCACAGGAAAGAAAACGTGCCTCCCTCCACTGGTCCCTAACATTATCCAAGCCCATCATAAAATCAACCTCCTTTATGATGAAGGGCAGTCTAATGTTTGCTTTAAATTTCCCCACCTTGGTTAGATGAGCACATCATGCCCTCAAAATCCTTCTTTTGTTCCTTCTACAAATGCCCAAGTTTCTTCTCTGTGCCAGGCAGCAGTTATTAAAAAAAAAAAAAAAAAAAAAAAAGATGGGTGTTGTGGCTACTGCCCTGACAGGAGCATAAGCAAAAAAAAAAAAAAAATCCTTGGGTTACAAATTTGCGAAAGAAACAAGCAGGCGAGGTAATGAAGAAGAACCAGGAGGGTCCAGGTGAGACGTGGGTCCAGCAAAAGCCTCTGGAGGGAAGTCATGCAAAGAGACAGGAGTGGGACGAGCATGCGGGGAGCTCACAGCCTGTGCAAAGGCCCTGAGGTTGGACGTGCGGGGCCAGGTGGTGGAGGAACCGCCCAGAGGCCAGGGGGGAAGAGTGTGGCGGTGGGGGTGAGGCGCAAGGAGAAGGTCAAGGCCGGCGGAGTGGATAGGGATTGAGGGGTTAGGATGGATGCAGTAACCTGCCCCTGCCTCCTGCACAGCAGAAACGGGCCTGGCTTCGGAACAGCGGTTTCCTGGGACGGGGCGGGGCGGGGTGGGGAGCAGGGGGACTGCCCGGGGGGCCTTCCCTGGCAGCCTCCTCTCCTCCCCGGGGCACCCCTCCCCCAGCACCTCCGCACTTGCAGTCACCGAGCCAGAGACAGTCATCGGGCCGCTTCCTTCCGCCCTGGCTTCTGCCTGGCCTCTCAGAATAGCGTTTGGCACCTCATTGCGGTTTTCACCTGGCACCCCCCACCCCTCCTTCTTCCTTACTGCCCTCGGCTGGGGAGACGGCGCCTGGGATGGCTGGCTCAGTGAGAAGTGGGGGGGGGGGACACACAGGTCGGCTGTGGGGTGCGCCCCGCCCCCACCCCCTTGGCACCCCCCGTCCAGGAGTTTCTCCCGCCTCCAGCTGTCAGCAGTCACCTTCCTGCCCTGCACAGTGGTGGCGTTTTTATACAGGATAATCGCCCACCGATATATCTGAGCAGGCATCGAGGGGCGTGTGGGCTGGGAAGGTCCCTGCATCCTGTCTGCCGTCTGGTTCCCTTCCCTCAAGCCATCCCCAGGGGCCTCCAGTTTCGACCCGTTGCCTTTTGTGCTGCTGTCTGACTAGTCCCTCCCTAATGAGCGTGTGCTGTTCGCTCTACGAGGCACCCAGCTCCTTTCGCTTAAATCCGTCCTGAAGACCCCCTCCCGTAGCCCACTTGGAGCTTGCTCTCGCCTTGTTGTCGGCTGTGTAATAGTCCACGGTGTGGGGGGGTGCTCTATTACCCGTCCCGGGGCTGGAGGCAGAAGTTCTTTCTAGTCTTACTGTTTCAGGCAGAGGCAGAAGAAATCACCCCGAACAGGGTCACGGGCACACCTGCCATTGTGTCTGTGAGCACCTGCCGAGCGCCTGCGGGCCCTGGCTCGGCCCTGGCAGAGCCCTGCCGGGAGGGCACACAATGGGAAATAACCATTCGGAGCCACACCTTTTTTTTTTCTTTTTAGGGCCACACCTATGGCATATGGAAGTTCCCAGGCTAGGGGTGGAATGGGAGCTGCAGCTGCTGGCCTGCACCAGAGCCTCAGCAATGCCAGATGCGAGAAAAGAACATACAGAGTTAGGGGCAGCGATCAAAACAAGACTGGCGGAGTTCCCGTCGTGGCTCAGTGGTTAACGAATCCAACAAGGAACCATGAGGTTGCAGGTTCAATCCCTGGCCTTGCTCAGTGGGTTAATGATCCGGTGTTGCCATGAGCTGTGGTGTAGGTTGCAGGCGCGGCTTGGATCTGGCGTTGCTGTGGCTGTGGCATAGGCTGGCGGCTGCGACTCCGATTAGACCCCTAGCCTGGGATCCTCCATGTGCCGCAAGTTCGGCCCTAGAAAAGGCAAAAGACAAAAAAAAAAAGAAGAAGAAAAAGACTTGCATTGCCACAGGAAAGTCATTCCAGGCAGAGGGAACTGAAAAAGCCCAGGGTAGGAGTTCCCACCCCGTCATGGCGCAGCGGAAACGAATCCAACTAGGAACCATGAGGTTGCAGGTTCGATCCCTGGCCTCGCTCAGCGGGTAAAGGATCCAGCATTGCCGTGAGCTGTGGTGTAGGTCACAGACACGACTCGGATCCCGCGTTGCTGTGGCTGTGGTGCGGTGCAGGCTGGCGAGGTAGCTCCGATTAGACCCCTAGCCTGGGAACCTCCATATGCTGCGGGTGCAGCCCTAAAAAGACAAAATGAAAAAAAAAAAGGCCAGGGTGGCCAAGACCCAGGGGGGAAGGAGAGAAGGTCTGTGTGACCACAGCTTTGCAGGGGGCCCCAGAGGGGCTGGAGACCCGGTGGGGACCAGCTGGGAAGTGATGGGGTGTGACACGTGGAGCCCTGGTGTCTGCGGGCTCCCCAGGAGAAAGCCTGGAGGGGACCTCTGTGCTCCGAAGTACAGAGCCCTGCCAGCCGAGGCTTTCCAGCTCCGCTCCGTCCACTGGCCAAGCAAGGGGGTGGGGGGGCAGGGTGGCCCAGCCTGTGCCCTCCCCCTCCCCCACTGCGTCACCCTCCAGGAATGTGTCTCCCTGCCTCCAGGTCCTTGCTTACCCCTAACCTACCCAGAGAGGTCCCTCGAGGCGGCCTGGCCAGGCTCTTCCCACCTCCTTCCCCAGGCTCTGCTCAGAATAAAGCTCGGGGACCCTGGCTGGGGACCCTGTGCCCTGGCCCGCAGCCACTGCCAGCCATTTGCATCACAAATGAGACTGGGTCAGGCTCTTGGGCTCCTGCCAGCCTGCCTGGGGCTGCCTTCGGTGACTTAAGGACATAAGCCAGTATCCAGCTGCCGCACACGCACACGCTGCTCCACCTCCCGCCGCAAACTGAACCCCTGGGGGAGGTTGCCAGCCCCGCAGGCTTAGGATCCTCCTGACCCGCCAGCCCTCCCTGCCAGCTGGGAAGAAAAATTATGGCCGAGAGACTCGGCATGTGACAATCATCCCTGTAGCTCTCACAGCAGCCCAGTCCACAGAGGAGGAAACTGAGGCTCAGAGAGGGTAAGCAACTTGTCCAAGGCCGTTCAGCTAATAGCCAGCAATGCTGGGCCTGAACGTTCTAAAAACGTCACGACCAAGGACCATCCCCTCAAGGGTCATCAGCGTTTGTCCACCAGGCAGGGGTCACCCGTAGCTGCTGGGAGAGTCTGAGCCTCAGCCTTTCTCCCGTGTGGCTGGTGCGGGGATTGCAGGGGAGTGGGTGGGCTCTTTCTCTTTCTAGACGCTGAATCCTGAGGTCAGGGCACTGCCTGTGCCCGCTTGTGCTTCTGGTGCACGGCAGGTGCTTACAAAGTGTTTCTGGAGTAAATAATAAAATAAATCAACACCCAAACTCTTTTTGAGCCTGGGCTGTGGTTTTTGGCTGCAGGTCCTTCCAAAGCAGAGGGCGGTCATGTCCAGCTCAGGGTCCCCAGGGCTGAGCACATGGCCTGGGGGGGAGGGGTGTCCTGGAACGTTCGCAGAGGTTCAGCCACGACTTCTTCTCTACCAGCCTTGCCCTGAGCTGTCTGGGCTCTCGGCCTGGGCATAGGGAGGCCCAGTTTCTCTCTCTCCTGTCCCTTCCTGGCTTGGCCCGGAGTTCTCTCCTGCCCCAGGGCCTTTGCTCGTGCTGTCCTGCTGCCTGGCCATCTCCCAGCGGCTCTTCCAGGCCTGGCTGCTTCGCCACCTTCTCAGAGAGGTCCCCGTCTGGCTGGAGCCCTTGGAGAGACCCTGTCCCCACCCTGTCCCTCTCCAGAGCTCTGGGGAGGCCTTACGGTCGCCTTTTCTTTGTTTTCTGGGGTTTCGCTTGTGTCTCTTTTAGAATGAAAGAGGAAGAAAGATGCACACGCCACGCAGAGCCAAACAGAACGAGGAGGGAGAAAACAGAGGGAGAGAGTCAGATGGGGAGAGAGAGAAAGGGAGCGGCTGACAGGGAGAGAGACAGAAATAGAAGCACCAAACGTGTGAGGCAGAGACACAAACAGAAACTGAAAGAAAACAGGCCCAGAGTCCCAGGGAGAGAAGGAGATGAAGATGGGGCAAGAGGGAGGGGGGTGGGGAGTGCCGTGCAGGGGACGGACCACGAGCGAAATGGTGGCACCGGGCTTCCATCTGGGGTGACGGAAACGTCCTGGAATTAGACTGTGGTGACGGGTGAACCACTGTGTATATGAAAAGCCTCCAAACTGGGTACTTTACAAGGTTGCATTTTATGGGACCTGAGTTACAACTCATTTGAAAACATACGAGGACATTGGAGAAACCCAAACTGAAGGACCATCTACAAAAATGCCTACAGACCGATGCCCTGCAAGTCCAGCCAGACTAGGAAGGACAAGGACAGAGCCTGGACTCTCCCCAGGGCTGCGGGAGACTAGGAGATGTGGTGACCAAATTCGGGGTGGGGCCTGGGGCCGAGAAAGGACATGGGGTGAAAATCCGAATAGAGTCTATAGTTTAGCTCATGGTATTTATTGCCTTAAAGTGAATTTCTTACCTTTGATCATTGTGCTATTATGGAAGAGATTCATGCGGAAGCTGGGCGAAGGGGATGGGAATCTCTCTTTGGGCCTTTTCTCGAAGTCTAAAGTTATTTCAAAATTAAGGAGTTAAATAAACAAGGGAGACAGAAATGACCAGAGAGCTGCCCTGGGACAGGCAGATGCCTGGGCTGGGGGAGTCTGGTGTTGAGGCCTTTGCCTTTTACTGACAACGAGGCTGCTGATGCCCCGGGGAGGCCTCCAGCTCCCGCTCAGGCTGAGGTACTTCCACGTCCAAGGCTGCAGACCCCGACGCCTGCCAGCAGAGGCTGCTGACGATTCAGGGCGACGTCTCCCGCCGTTCCTCTGAGGGTCTCAGCGGTGGCTGGCCCAGCCCTGGGGGCCGCTGCACCCACTGCGGTGCCTGACTGTGCCCGCCCACAGCCCTCTGCCCATCCTCCCCACCGGACCCGAAACGTAGCCGACTCCCTCCAGGCTCCGGGCATCCTGCGGGGGGTGGGCACACGTGCTGGGACTAGGGGTCACTCATGAGGGTCCCTGCACAGGACATGCAGCCTGCTCCCCGCCCCCTGTGCTGGCCTCAGGGCTCCAGAAGGGAAAATGCACATTTTTATTTCCCTAGAACCCAGCCCGGGGCCAGGCATGTAGTAGGCGCTCAATCAATGCTTGTGAATTTCGAGGGCACCTTACTCCTAGGACCATTGACCAAAGACCAGCTTTTTCCTAATCCAATGCTTTCAAGCTTTTAAAAGCAGTGAAATCTGCCTTTTAAAAATGAAAATCTGCATAGGATTTCCCATTGTGGCTCAGCGGTCGTGAACCTGACTAGTCTCCATGAAGATTCGCGTTCAATCCCTGGCCTTGCTCAGTGGGTTAAAGATCCAGCACTGCTTTGAGCTGTGGTGTAGGTCACAGACGCAGCTCAGATCCCACGTTGCCGTGGCTGTAGTGTAGGCTGGCAGCTACAGCTCTGATTTGACCCCTAGTCTGGGGGTCAAATATGCTACAGGTGCTGCCCCTAAAAAAAGATAAAAAGAAAAAGAAAATCTACATAAGATTTCAGAGACTAATAAGCCCCTACTACCACAGCCCAGAATTAAACGTGACACAATGAGACATGAAGATTTTGTCACATTTGTCACCTATCTCTTTTATTTATTAAAAAGAATTTTTTTTTTTTGGCTGAGCCTGTAGCGACTAAAAGTTTCTCAGCCAGGGACTGACCCCTCGACACAGCACTGACCCAAGCCACAGCAGTGACAACCCGAGATCCTTGACGGGGTTCAGCCGCCAGGGAACTCCTCCTTTTTCTTTTAAAGAGATAAAATGTCGCAAATACAGATCAGTGCTGCTGTAACTGCCACCCCCGGCCCACAGCCAACCTCAGTGCCAGCAGGAGCAGCAGCGGGCAGTCTTTCACGCACACGATTATGGCGAGTCAATCAGCAGGATCGCTGGGTGTGCGCCCTTTAATCGCCTTGTCCATGAATGGTCTCATACAGCGGGCGGCGCTCTGTCTTTTCCAATCGACTACACGTTGCAGTCCCCTGATGCCCGTGGTGGATGGAGAGCCATCCATCCTGGTCAGGAGCCGCCCAGCCCTGCATCCGCCCCCCCATCATGGGCCCGCAGCCCCGGCAACCACACGGGGTTCAGAAGGGCCACGCCAGGTTTTATGCTTTGCTGTCTCCACCTCGAAATTCTTAGTAACCTCTGAATGAGAGGCCCGCATTTTCATTTTGACTGCGTCCCGCCAATCACATCACCGTTTTGACAGCGTGGGACACCCATGGAGTCCCCGCCTGGGGCCAGGAACGGCCCCGCGCTGGTGGGCAGCACGGACAACCTCAGCGCATCCTCCGAAGGCTCTGTGAAAGCCGGAGTTCTCATCGACCCATTCTGCAGATGTGGACACAGGCTCAGACAGCTCCTGACTCGGGAGCCGGGGCCAGTCAACAGGGCCAGCCTCCTTTCTTTTAAAACCAGGGTCCGGAAAGTTGCAGGCTTCCTCCGCGGACTTGGCCGGGGGCTGCTGAGCCGGGTTTGGGGCCACCACCCCCCGCCCAGGCGCCGGGGCCGCCAGTCCTGCGGGCGCCGCCCCGGGGCCCAGGGCTGAACCCACTTCCCCACACTTCCTCTCCGCGTGGGGACTGTCTCAACACGGGGTGAGCCAACCTCAGCGCTCATCGGAGCGCCGCTTCCTCTGCCCAGAGAAGAACTCTTGCCACCGGCCTCTATAATTAGACCCGGCCCGCGGGCCCGCGGGTGTGGTCAGACCCGGGCTGCTTCCGCCCGGGGAGGGGCTTCCACGCTGCTCTGGGAAACTGCGTAGCCTGCGGGCGGGGGGAGCGTGCGCGCGCGTAGGGGGGGGGTGTGTGTGTGTGCTCAGGCCCCACAGAAAGGGGTCTCCTCTGTCTTCCCCGGCGGGCCTCTCCCCACAGTCACGTGGGCAGACAAGATCCATTTCTAGGATCGAGAGACAGGTTTTGCCATAGTTTTATTTTTTTATTATTATTATTTTTTTTGGCTTTTTGCCTTATCTAGGGCCGCACCCGCGGCATATGGAGGTTCCCAGGCTAGGGGTCTAACAGGAGCTGTAGCCGCCGGCCTTCGCCACAGCCACAGCAACGCGGGATCCGAGCCGCGTCTGCAACCTACGCCACAGCTCACGGCAACGCCGGATCCTTAACCCACTGAGCAAGGCCAGGGATCCAACCGGCAACCTCATGGTTCCTAGTCGGATTCGTTTTAGAGCAGTGGTTTGCCACTGGGGGTCATTCTGCCCCCCAGGGGACATGGGGCAGCGTCACAGCTGGGGAGGGGTGCTCCTGGAATCTAGTGGGTGGGGGCAGAGAAGCAGCCCCAGGGGCCACCGATCCCAGGATGGCCCCGCCGCAGAGATGGGAGTTGGGAGGAGGAGGAGGAGGAGGTGGGGACCCGGGCGATGGGGTGGAGGAGAGGAGAGGGCGGGGCTTGGGGTGTATTCTGAAGGTGGGATAGAGCGGAAGTGAGGACGGCTTTTGGGAGGCGGTGAGGACGAATAGTCTTAAAGGGTGCGGGCCCTCTGTGGAAGATCGGAGGGAGATTTGTAGGAAGAGGGGACAGGTGCAAAGGCGGCGGGAAGAGATTTGGAATTTGGGTGAGGAAGGCGGGGCCCATCCTGCAGAGTTTCATGGACCAAGAAAAAGGAGTCTCACTGGCAGCCTGTAAATGCGTAAGTGCGGAGAGCTCTGGACGCAGAGTCGAGAGACTAGGTTCCGGCTTGAACTGGGTGCTCACTGGCCAGGTGGCTCGGGAAAAGTTACTCCTTGGGGCGCCAGTTCTAAGTAGGGGCAGTACTACCACCTGTTTCCCCGGGGGGTTGCCGGACAGTCAGTGAGGTGCTGGGTCTTGGGACACGGGATGGGGAGGTGACTTGTCCTTCTGCTCCAAGTACTTAAGAATGACCCACGGGAGCTGTACACTTGAGTCCCAAGTTTGGGTGATTTACAAGACCCAGGCAAGGGTTCAGCCAATCCCCGCATCACTGAAAAGTGGACAAACGTCCACAGGGCTGTTCCAGACGCCTCTTCAACAGCGACCTCATGTGGTGGTAAGATGCCATGGCAACAGTGAGGTTTAACAGGGAATAGGCCCCACCCCCACTGTGCGTTGACGATGACCTTGGGGTCCTTTGACCTTCAAGGTGAGGGAGGATCAGAGAAGGAGGTTCTGGGCATCTTGCTAATACAGCACCCGGGAGCTTGAGTGATTAAGGAACAGACATATAGTCATCTCAGGATCGTAATTTGGAGGAATTTATTCTGATGTCATTAGTAGGAAAGTTTCCTGTTACTTGGGGCTCTGGGAGATCTGGGGGCGAGAAGCAGTGGTCACTGGGCCAGGAACAGGGCCTGTTACGCCTCTGCCTCCCTGGCTGGCTTGTGGCTCCGAGAATGCAGCCAGTTCCTCTGGTCTCTCTTCTTTCCTCCCCAGCCCGGCTGCCTGCAGTCCCAGCTCAGAGAAGGATTTTCTCAGCCGGGGAAGCGCTGAAGACACTCGGGTGAAGGGAAGGTGGTGGGGATGGGGGTGGGTTGGGGGCAGAGGCTCTCACTGCCAGGCTCAAAAGATGCTTCCCTCGTGGACCCACCAAAAGATGTCACAGAGGCCACTCATTCAAAAGAGGTGAACAAACCATCTATCCTCTAGGAAATATAGACAGCTGATCCATGGAAGAATGCGTAGCCTTGCAGGCAAAGAAAGAAATGCCAACAAAAGTCCCGCTACATGCTGATTTAATTAGAAAACAATTATAAAATGTTAAAGCCCAGTGCTGGCAGGGCTGCTGGGAAAGTGACACATCAGCTTTGCTGTAAACAGCTTCAGATTTTGAAGATCAATCTGTCTGCATGAAATAAGCGCTGAGAAACTGCACACACGCTCTGACCCAGCATTTTGTCTTCTGGAAAAATGTGGCCTTATTTAAAAGTGGGCAATGGAAAAAAAAAACAAAAGCCAAAAATCCCAGATGCTCTGTGCTAACGTCTTTGGAGTTAGATGTGCTCACACTGTTTGAAACGCTGAACAGGTATTACCTCTTTAACGTTAGAGCCGCTCTGCGAGGTGTGTGTTTTGTGAACCTTCATTTCAGAGATGAGGACCCGGAGGCCAGTGGAGTCCGTCCATCCCTCTGTGGTCACTCAGGCGGTAAGCGGCAGAGCTGAGGTTCGAACACTGGCTGCCCCACTGGAAACTTGGGGGTCCCCGCCCCACGCTCCTGCTCTGTAACATGAAGGCAGAATTGCCCACCGAAGAGACCCCTCTGTGCAGCTCCGTGGGGACGGGGCGGGGGGTGTGGTACGCTGTCACCAGGATGCGGCCGGGAGACAGTAGGGCTTCTTTCTGCTTCTGCCTGGCAGGCGTGCCCCTGCCTTTTGTTCTGGAATGCCGGTGAGCTGCCACCCGGAGACCTGGCGTCGGTGGCTGGTGTTGGTTGGCCAGACCAGCCCGCAGACCCAACGCACACACTCTGTGTTTGTCCAAGGAATCAAGCCAGCACCCTTCACACTGCCTTGATAGGGGCCGAGCAGTTGAACTGACGCCACAACCCCTGTATTTCCCACTTGGGCAGAAGTGCCAGTAGCCTCGAGGTCGCAGGGGCGGGAAGGGGAGTGACAGTTCCAGGCACCTGAGGCTTCAAGGAGGCCGTGAAATTTTGGAGACGATCTTGGCACCAGGGCAGAGCTCGGATCCTCTGCCTCCTGAGAAGGGGACAGGGGGGGACACCTCCCGTGGCCACGTCCGAGACTGGTGTGAGTGTTGGTGTGCGGAGAACTCTCAGGAGACAGTGGCTCCTATTCTTGGGGTCCCCCCGCTCCGGCTCTAAAAAGCGGCGCTGGCTCACGTGAGTGTATTGAAAATGTGGGGCCCAGGCCGCCGTGGCCGTGGGATGCTGTGCGTGGGGTGAGGGGGGCAGGTTTCCAGCTGTTCTTCTGTCCTCAGTTCAGCTTGGTCTCGCTAGTGGCCGCCCACCCCCTGCCTGTCCCCACTTCTGGCAGAGAGACAGACAGAGAGAGCAGGTCTCAGGCTCCGAGCCACGGGCAGGCGTCAGTATTTAATACCGTGATTTGCCTTTGCTCTGCTCACCGTCAGAGTCCTCTCATATTAGTTTTATTTTCTTCTCTTCTTTTCTTTTTTTTTTCTTTTTTGCTTTTTATGGCCACAACCGGGGCATGTGGAGGTTCCCAGGCTAGGGGCTGAATCAGAGCTGCAGCTCCTGGCCTATGCCACAGCCACAGCAACGGGGGATCCGAGCCCCATCTGCGACCTACACCACAGCTCACGGCAACGCCGAATTCCCTGCCCACTGAACGAGGCCAGGGATTGAACCGCTGTCCTCACGGATACTAGTTGGATTCACTTCTGCTGCGCCTCAATGGGAACTCCTATTAGTTATCTTCTGTTAAAGGGGACAGGATCAGCCACCCCAGCGAGACTTATTATTTCAGTATCTTTTGGCAAGTGATACTGGTTTTCCATTTACGTCGGTGATAGACAATTTCCTTTTAAAATAAACTTAAGTAAAAAAAAAAAAAGTGGGTCCTTCTAATTAAAAATATAAAGCAAATGATTGATCAGATGGAGACGGTCATGGAAATGGCCCCTGAAAGTCTCAAGGTTGGGACTCAAAGACAAGGGCACTTCTTGGTCCCTGGCGAGATCGCTTGGATGGCGTGGGTCTCGCCAGCCCTCCCGTCCTGGCTCCTCTGTTCTCTGTGTCTAGGGCGCCAGTTCTTGAGTCTCTGGGCCCTTTGGCCCCCCCCGTCCCTTCCTCCTCTCTCCTCTTCCCTCTTTCTCCCTCCGGTCAAGTCAAGAAGCATCCTTAGGAGTTCCCGTCGTGGCGCAGTGATTAACGAATCCGACTAGGAACCATGAGGTTGCGGGTTCGATCCCTGCCCTTGCTCAGTGGGTTAACGATCCGGCGTTGCCGTGAGCTGTGGTGTAGGTTGCAGACGCGGCTCGGATCCTGCGTTGCTGTGGCTGCGGCGCAGGCCAGTGGCCACAGCTCCGATTAGACCCCTAGCCTGGGAACCTCCACATGCC
>PVHT021183543.1:1026181-1071623 GCA_004024745.2 Catagonus wagneri | reverse complement strand
AAAATAAAATAAAAAATAAAAAAAAAAGGGATGAATGAATGGACATTGGCAGCCTGCGAATGTTCCCAGCAGGCCGGGGAGAGAGCCCAGAGTTTTAAATCTCTTCTCTTCTCCGAGCCCCAGTTGCCGCGTCTGTTAGTGGGATGGAGAGACCTTGGGGTTTGTGAGGCATGGGTGTGGTGACAAAGATGGACCAGTCCTTCACCGTGGCCGCATGGAGTGGGACAGCAGGGCTGGTGGTCCCACCCGCAGTGGCCCACAAGCGTCCACACCCATCCTTCTCCCCTCATCCTCGGTGCCACCTCTCAGGCCAGGAAACTGAGTCCCAGAAGGGGCCCCAGTCTGTTCACCCCGAGCCGGGCAGCCCAGAGCCCGCTCCCTTCTCCCCAACACGAACCCGGTGGCCCGGCCTGGCCTCCCTCCTGCCAGGACCGGGCAGGCAGCTGACGGTCACATGCCCTCTGCCCCCAGGCAGGCTCCCGCGGAGATTCCAGCGCGCTGTCAGAGCTGTCAAACAATGTCCCTGCCAGGTTTTTACAAGAACCCAAGGCCTCACTGCCCGGTGCCAAACACCCTCTTAGGACAATACCTCCGGGGCCTGTGGGCCTGTCCCCAGCGAGCACCGCCTCTCCTCGGCCATATATAGGCAAAAGCCAGGGAATCCCTCTCTGGGTGGACTGGACCGAGGGAGGCCGTCGCAACCTTGGCCTGAGCCCCGGGATCTCGCACCTCCAGATCCGCGAGCCTCCTGGCCCAGGGGCCAGGGGAGGAGACTAGGTCGGGGGCGCAGGCTGCCAGGCCTGGCGGGGCTCGGCGCTCAGGGCCTCCTGGTGCCCCATCGGCCGCAGCCCCGAGTGGCTGGCAGTGCAGGCTCTTACCAAATAAGGCCTGGGCCGTGGGGCCTGGACAGGCTCAAACTCCTCCGAGCGCGGGAGGCGGCCGGCCTGCCGCTTCACCTCTTCCTCCTCCCGCGCTGGCCAGAGTACGGAGCCAGCTGGCCCCGCAGAGTGCTGTCCGCGAGGTTCAGGACAGCCCCGCCCCGAGAAGCCCCCATCCCCCGGAAAGGAGCCTTTGGAATGTTCCATTTGGAAGCTTAGATAAGTCAAGGTGCGGAAAGATGCCTGGAACGCCCGCTGCAGCCCCGGGGCCCCAAACTAGTCCAAAGGGGCGACCCACGCCGGCCCGCACACCCCCAGGGAGTTCCGCTGATGGGAGTTCTCTTTGGGTCACTAGTCACTCCGGCCAACCTTTCCCAGGTCCCTGGTCTGTGGGGTCAAAGGGCAAGCCTGGCCAGGGGTCAGGGCATGGGGAGAGGGGCTCTAGAGCAAACCGAAGGTCTTGGGCGGTGACCTGTGCCTGTGGTGAGGACAGGGCGTGAGCGCCGGTTAAGTGGGAGGCCCTGTCCGTGTGAACCAGCTGGAGCAGCACTCCGGGAAGGTACTCTTGCCGTGGGCTAGGGGGTGCTGGGGGGGCTTGCCGTGTCCCAGGGGCCACTTTGGGGCATGGCGCTGCCTCATCTGCCTGCCTGAGTTCCAGCCAGCAGCTTCACTTCTTGGAGCCTCGGTTTTGCCATCCGTAGAATGGCTCTGATACACGCTCTGCCGCAGGGGTGGCTGCGGGGATTCAACAAGATCAAGTGTGTGTGGGGGGGCGCTCTGCAGACAGCTCTTTGAGAATAACGTGGGTGAAGAGAGGATCCTCCTTGCCTGGACACGGGGGAGGCAGGATGCCCCCCTGCCGAGGTTTTCACTGCCTTCTCTGCTTTCTCAGTAGCCCAGGAAAGCTGGGCTGGCATTGTGAGGTCTCCTGAGCCACTCCCAGAGCAGAAAGCACGTGGCTGGGGGTGACACCTCTGTTCGTGTGTGAACACGCCTAGTGTGTGTGAAAGCGGGGGTCTCCCCGAGTCCCCGTGAGCACAGTGCTGTGACTGAATGTGGGCACTCGGACCCCTAGTGTGGGTATGCAGGTGCCGGGAGCTATTTGTGGTTTCCCGCTGATTTCCATTTCATTTTCACGAGGTTCGGGAATCTCAGGGTGGGCCCGCTCACTTCCTGGGCCCCCAGAGCCCCTCTCCCGCAGGGACTGGCTGCAGAATTAGGGGCCCAGTGCAAAAGGAAAACACGCGGACTCTTGTTCAGAAAGTCTCAAGTCTTTCAAGATGGTACCAGCAGAGCGTTAAACCAAGCCTGGGGCCTTTCTGAGTGTGGGGACCTCGGTGCCTGCCGCGGCCCTGTCCCCACCCTCTCCCTGGCAGCGTGAGCCTGTGTGGCCTAGGCTAGGCTGTGGTCACCCCAGATCCACAGGATAGGACGGAAGGTCCGTAAAGTCTGTAAAAGTGCCCCCCGCGCCCCCCAACCCTGTGCCCCAATCATGGAAGCAGCCAGCACCCGTCCAGGTCAGGACCTGGAGCCCCTGAAGGGGAATCGCTCTCCCAGCCATTCTGCTTAAGTCCAGTGAGCCGGGTTCCCTTGGACCAGGGGGCCAGCGAGGTAGCGCAGCTCCTGCGTTTAGCTGCCTGGCAGGATGCTGTGGGCAGGCTGCCCGCGAAGGGGGCCCGCGTTGGCTCCGTCGGACCCGGTGCTGGGGCAGAGCTGGGGCGCCCTGGAGCTGGGGGCCTGGGGGCGGGCGGGGTGTCCCGAGGGCCCAGAGCCCCTCCTTGGCGTGAGGGCCGGAGGCTGCCACTTGGGGCTCCCCTGACGGCTGCCACTTGACGTTGGCCCTGGGGCTGCACTCTGCTGGAGCAGTGAGCTTCCTCACCTCCCACAAAGTTCTTTGTGATCTCCAGAAACCAGCCCCGTGCTTCAGTGTGCCCACTGGAAAACTTGGGGATTCTGCCCCGGAGCTTCAGGGTGACCGCCCCATCCCCCGCACTGAGCTCTGAGGTCCCTCAGGGCGGGGACTGGGCGTGGCCAGTGCACTGGGGTCTCCGAGAGCCCCCACAGCACCGTCCCAAGACGGGAGAGCAGAGCCCACGCCATCAGAAGCAGGTGCTGGTGTTTATCCAGATCCTCCCTGGAGGCTGGGCTCACAGCCAACGTGATAGCGCGTCCTCTGACATTTTATTTTAATGGAGAGCCTGGTGATTCACAGTCATTGGCTTCTTTTTTTGATGTGGGAAGAAGCCTTTTCTCCAAGGGGCCGAGGGGTCTTCCAACAGCTCACATCTCTCTTGCATAAACCACACGCCGAAGCATCTGCTTTTTGCAGTTTCTCTTTTTTTAGACAGTAGAGCGAGAGGGAATATGTTCACAGAGACAACCAACCAGAGAATTTCTGGGCAGACTTCAATGCTCGGAAGTCAGCTTGTCCTTTCAATTAATTAATCAGCAAAGATTTAATGGGCGTGGACTGCGTGCCAGAGCCAACGCTGGATGCTGAGAAACCAGAGGGAAAATGAGCTGAAGGAAATTCTGCCTGGGTGCACCGAAGTCGGTTTTCTGTTCTTTAAATGTAGAGATGGAGGCTCAGAGAGACTATGTGCGTTACCTAAGGCCACACAGCACGTGCATGGCAGCTTTTGGCCTTTGATGACGTGGAGTCCAGAGGTCGGCTAGAAGAGATGGGAAAATGGGATATCATTGGGCTGTTAAGACTCAGGTTTTGGTGCCAGTGGAACTGGGTTCAAACCCTGCCTCTGGGAACTTGGACAGGACTTTTCTCCTCCCGACCTGGGTCCCCTCGACCTCTGGGAGCTGTACTTGGCTACATGCAGGCCGGACTCTTGAAGCCTGTTTCTCACCTGTAAGATGGAGACGGTAAAAGCATCGCTCATTCCTTAGCCACTCAGCAGATATTTATTGAGCACCTACTGTGTGCCATGTATGCAGGTGTTGGGATGCAGCCGTGAACCAAGCAGCCCCCATGTTACTGTGAGAGTTGATGGAGATGCAGGCCTGGCCCCGGTCCCTCTTCCGGCCAGAGCTGGGGCTGCAGGGCGGGTCAGGTGCCCTGGGGAGCAGGGCGCGGACCGGGCGGAGGTGGGGCGAGTGGCATCATCAGTGTTCTCGCCCTTCTCCAGGCTGGCAGCCAGTGGCCGGGCTGTTGCTGGCAGGCCTGCCTCCCCGCACTGCCCTGTGGCCCCTCAGGTCCACCCAGAGAGGCAGGGTGCCACCTGACCGTTGAGGAAACTGAGGCTCAAGTCACGTGCTGACGGTCACACAGCTCGTGAGGGTGGAGCCTGGGCTGTGTCCCATCCCAGCCCGATCTTGAATCTTAAGGTGATGGGGAGGGAGACGGGGGGTGGGGCAGGTGAAGAGGGGAAGACGTGCCCCGCTTTGGGGGACTTTCTGGACGCTCCCTCGTTTCCTCTCCCCCTGCCTCTCCAGGGGCCGGCTCAGCTCATCTCTCCCCCTGCCTCTGGGTCTGGACCCCCGGCGGCTGTTATTCTCGCTGTCCCCGCCTTGGGGGTGGATTTTCCTCCCCAGCCGGGGACCTGGAATCTCTGGAGGCCTCGGAGGCTATTTTAAAATCTCACAGCTGCTTTTCATCCAGCCGCTGCTATGTTCGTGTAGAAACTTTGGGTTCGTTCTGCCAGTGCTGAGCGAACTTGGCGAGTGAGCAGGGCTGGCGCTGGTCGGAGTGGAGGCGTCGGGGCGCCCGAGGCCGCGGCCAGTGCTCTGTCCCCACCCGGACTCTGGGGAGAGAAGAGGCAGCCGCCGGGTCTCCGGGGGCCCCTGAGCCCATCCCTTCCGGGCTCTGGACCCCGGCCTCCCAGAGATGAGGACGGGGACAGCTGGGACTTGAGCATGCCTGGCACACTGTCATCTGGCAGGTGGAAACCCAGGCTCAGAGAGGGGCTGTAGCTGCCCAGGTCACCCAGGAGTAACCAGATGTCCTGGAGTTCGAACTCAGCTCAGTCCGACTGCAGAGCCACCCTCCCAGCTCCCTCGCTGCCTGGCTTCCAGGCCCAATTCACCCTAAAACAAGGAAATGCTCTCTTAGTCCCATTTCACAGTGAGGGAAGCTGAGGCTCAGAGAGGGCCCACCCTCCAGTCACACTGGGTCTCCTTCCTCCGCTCACTTGTCCCTAATCTCCTCCTGCCTCGGGGCTCTCACACCTTCTAGTGCCTCTGTTGCCCCTCTCGCCTCAGAAGCCACTTCATTAGGAAGCCTCTCTGACCCCCCCAGTCCAGACCCTACTCTCCTTTAGGGCACTTACTGGGTGGATTTTCTGTCTGCCACTGTAACCCATCACTACAAACGTATAAACAGCCTTTATAGCTCAGTTTGAAAAGATCAGAAGTGCAGCGGGGAAGGTCCCGTTGTGACCCAGCAGGTTAAGAACCCGACTAGTATCCATGAGGATGCAGGTTGGATCCCTGGCCCTGCTCAGTGGGTTAAGGATCACGAGTTTGCCTCAAGCTGTGGCGTAGTTCTTAGATGTGGCTCAGATCCCACGTTGCTGTGGCTGTGGGTAGGCTGTTGCCTGCAGCTCTGATTAGATCCCTAGCCTGGGAACCTAGCCTGGGAACTTCCATATGCTATGGGTGCGGCCCTGAAAAGACAAAAAAAAAGAAGAAGAAGAGGAAGTGCAGTGGCCTCCGAAAGCCCACTCAGTGTGGCGGCCGGCTGTCCTTCCTGGAGGCTCTGGGGAGCACCTGTTTTCTGCTCACTGGGCTTGCTGGCAGAATTCAGAGCCTTGGCTGGGGGGCCCCTGCCTCCAGTGTCAGGCCAGCAATGTCAAGGCCAGGTCTTTCTCGCTCTGCTCTCTCTCTGCTTCTCTCTTTCAGTTCTCTTCCATTTTTTCTCGCTTGAGGGGTAATTGACATATAACATTATATATAGACATGTTAGCTTCTGCTTTTAGGGATCTTTGTGATGACTTGGAGAATCCAGGATAATCTCTTCATCTCAAGGTCAGCCGTTTAGCCAAACAAACCGTGGGGCGACTATAGTCCATAATACGGAATTGCATATTTAGAAGTTGATAAAAGGAGTTCCTGTTGTGGCTCAGGGGGTTAAGAACCTGAACAGTATCCATGAGGATGCGGGTTTGATCTCTGGCCTCGCTCAGTAGGTTAAGAATCTGGTATCGCCCCAAGCTGTGGTGTAGGTCACAGATGTGACTTGGATCCAGTGCTGCTGTGTCTGTGACGTAGGCTGGCAGCTGCAGCTCCGATCTGACCCCTAGCCTGGGAACTTCCTTATGCTGCAGGTGCGGCCCTAAAAAGGAAAAAAAAAGTTGCTACGAGAGTAGATTAGCTTGAAGTCCTCACCAGCAGGAAAAAAAGAAAAAATTTTCATAACTGTGTGTAGGAACAGATGTTAGTTATTATGGTAATCATTTCTCATTGTTCACAAATATTGAATCCTTATGTTGCACAATCTGAAACTAATATAATGTATGCCAATTATACCTCAATAAAAATTAACTACTAAAAAATAAAAACAGTTTTCTCACTGTAAACTGAAACATAAAATGAATAGAAATTTAAAAAAAATCATTAACGTGTCCCTTTAAAAGTGTGCTGTTCTAATTTGCCTAGATGTTCTCACTCATTTTCTAATTTCTCGTACATTTTTTATCTTGTTTCCTGCCTAAGTGACTATACTGCTTTAAGAGCTTCCAACCAATGTGTATGAAATTGTCACATATACCAATGACATCTAACATTTAAAAGAAAAAAAAAAGCTCTATTGTGATATGTGAAAGAAAAAAAGCTCAGCTGTGGAATGACCTCATTCCATCTGTTGCCTTAATTTCCCTTTGTCGTATAAACTAATATTCTGGGCATTGAGGATTGGACGCCTTTGGGGGACCGTCAATAGCATAACCTCCCACAGCTACGTAATTGAGCTCTCCCACCATAGGCATTTATCAAATTTGTCAAATTTATAATATAATATTTATGGTGAGATTCTTTGTTTTCCTCCCGAGATCATTAGCTCCACGACTGAGGGCTGGAGATAACTGAGTACAAATTCCCTGATCGAATGGTAGGACCAGGGATTGAACCTGAACTTCGATGTTGTTATTTATCAACAAAGAGGATCGGATGCTTGGTTTCTCCCCTGACTCCATCAAGGCTGTGGTGTTTGGTTGCACAGGTTGTGGACTGCACAATTCCAGGGCTCGGCTAACACCTCAAACTATGCAGTCCTTGCTGTTGGGTGAGGTCCAGCATTTAGGCCCTTGGGTCAGGGCTCTGCTCTGTGTTCTCAGTCTTGGCTGGCCTTGGAATCATCCAAAGGGCTTTCAGAATCTTGATGTCCAGGCCATGCCCCAGACCAATTACCTTAGACTCTCTGGAGTGGACCCAGGCATCTGCATTTCTAAGGCTCCCTGGGTGACTCCAAGGCTGGGCTGCGGCGGGAGCCTCCCTCGGGCGGGGTCAGAGAGCGCGTACGTAACACAGCGGGAGGGGAACCCACTCAGCTGTCTTTGCCTAACGGGCTGGCAGCGGCTGGTGACATATGTGCTTTCCTCTCGCACAGGCCCCCGTTTCCTCACTCTCTGTGGCTGTGGCCTGGCTCTTGGGTTTCCTGTAGCCAATTAGCCAGCCTGCATGGGGAAGCTGCCCTTGTGGCCTTGAGGCTGATTTCTGACCTGGTGACATCTGGCCATCAGTGGCCCAGGCCACTCTCGTCCATCAGCCCTTCTCTGTCGAGGGTGGTGATTTTCTCTCCTTGGTGACAAACTGGCTGCAGAGCAGGGCAGTGAGGCCTGGGGGCTGGGCCGAGGGGGAGCGGGTACCCTCAAGGAGCCCGTGAGGGCATCCCTGGCTTGGGTGTCACTTGAAGGGGGCCGGATCCTTGCTTGGCTGCGGTCCGTTTGCCGGCGGGTTAGTTGGGAATTATTTCCTCGGAGGGTGTTGAGCACAGCTTCTGAAGTCTGGGCAGCTCACTCTGGGGGCCTGGGGGCCGGGCCTGCCAGCCGGGGTGAGATAGGGCATCGCGGGCTGTCGGGGTAACGTGCTGTTGACATCCGGTTTCCGGGACACTTCTGCTCCGCGCGTGCCTCGGGACCCAGTGGCGGGAGGAAGGACCTGGGGGCCTGCAGGAGGCCGGGTGGGAGCCAGCAAGAGACAGGATGTAGCTCATGGCCCCTCTCTGCCTTGGTGTGAGGTCGGGACCCCGTGGCTGTGTCCCCATTGCTGGAAGGTGTGGTCCCTGCTGGGCCACAAGCCCAGCAATGGGCCTGGCAGGTGTCTGCCTGTCTCCAGGGTCACCCGCAGCCACAGCAGCCCTGTTCTTGGCACTTTTGCCTCCTCACCCTCCCGGAAGGCTTGTGTGTCTTTCACTTCTTGGCTGGGGGCCCGGGCCTTTCTGTTTCCTGCTCAGTGAAGTTGGCAGTGGGGGTAGGGAGAAGCAGGGCCTGCTCAGGGCCGGAAAGAGGAGGTCCGGGCTCCTCCCTGGGGACCGTCTGAAAGGCGCGGCATCATTGGGAAACCGATGCCCGGGACTGCCCGAAACCGATGCCCGGGACTGCCCGCGGCCCGGGGGCGTTACTGTGCTGGGTCCCCCCACTGGCTCGGCCATGCCCTAAGGCAGGGTTGAGTATCCCTGCAGCCTGCCCCAGCAAAGGGGTGGAGAGCCCTGATGGAGGCCACCCTTCTGGGCAGCGCTGCCAATTTGCTTCCATGATAACACCTGCTAACGCTTCCTGGGCACCAGCGAGGGGCCGTTTTTCAACCCGGATACCTAAGAGTTCATTTAGTCCTCAAAAAGCTTTGGGAGCCAGCTAAACTTTTGTACCCATTTTGTAGATAAGAAGACAGTGCCCCGCACCCCTGGGAGCAGCGGCCGGGGCGCCCTGGGCTCCGGGAGGAAGGCTGCGGACCCTGTGCCTGCACGCGCCGGGGGAGTGGCCCGGCCGCAGAGGTCACGGGGAGAGCCCCGGATGCTCAAGGGGGAACTTTTGGAAACCACATTCTTATCAGCTCCTCACAAGTGCTGCAACTCGGTAGGGCTTCTGAGCAGCTCAAGTCGGTGGTTCTTCATTCACTTGCTGGTTCACTCATTCGTTCGTTCACTCGCTCATTTGTTTGTTCGACCAGTGTCGAGGGTTCTGCTGTGCAGGGTTCTTGGCCCAGGGCAGCAGTCAGGCCACGCCCCTCCCCTGGGTCCGAACGGGGGACTGGTAATAAATCAGCAAGCACATCGTGTCTGTGCTCTGGCAGGTGGAAGGTCTGTAAAGACCACTGAAATGCACAAGAGACTGGAGGCTGATGGGACAGGGGTCTGCCTACCACAGGGTGGTCAGGGAAGGCCTCCCGGGAGGTGACATTTGAGCAAAGAGCTGAATGAAGAGAGGCGGTGAGCCAGGCAGTGGAGAGGTGTGTCGCCTTCAGCGCTGGGTAACAAATGACCATAAACTTAATGGCTGAAAGAGGACCTATTTATCACCTCAGGACGTGCATGGGGCTGGCGTTGGCACATTTTAGCTGAGTTCTGTGCTCAGGGACTGACAGGGCTGTAGCCACGGGGTCAGCTGGGCTGCGTTCTCATCTGGAGGCTCAGTGAAAGACCACTTCTTTCGAGATGTTGGCCAACTCAGAACTGAGACGCCGTTGTCCCCACTGCCTGCTGGCGGGGGACTGCCTTCGGCTTCTAGAGGCCACACCTAGGTCCTTACTTTGTGACCCCCTCCGTAGGCCTTCTCCCATTTTCAAGCTCTGATTTCAGGAGGGCCTGGTCCCATTTAAGCGCTCGCCTGATTAGGTCAGGCCCACCCCCAGGCAATCTCCCTCTGGATCAACTCCACGTCAACTAATTAGGAACTTCCTCATGGGAGTGGTATTCCGTCATATTCACAGTCCTGCCCACATTCACGGGAAGGGAATTATTCCGACACCTGCACCAGGGGGCAGGATTCTGCCTCTTGCAAGCGATACAGGGTTTCCTGTGCCGTAAGGGGAGACGAGCATTCTTTGGAAGGATTCCTGGCTGTCATAGAAAGAAAAGTCAGTGAGAGGCACAGGCCCTTTTCCAAAGCCTTCCTTTAGCCAACTTTGGGAGTTTCTCCAAGTCCTGGGCACTGTCTTTGAGAGCCAGGCTTGGATTCTGCTCCTGTGTGGCTGTGTCCTTCATAACAGAGAGAGACAGGATACGGCTCAGGTCTCTTTCCATCGTGAGTGGCGCAGAACCTGACTCCACGGACTGAAGAACAACCATTTTTATGTAACTGAAATGGTCTGGGTGTGGCTTCAGGCATAGCTGGATCCAGGAGGTGATCATCAGGGCTTGATTTCTCTCCATCTCCGGCTCTGTCTTCCTTCCCAGTCAGCCCCTGGCAACTCAAGATTTATATCTTCCCACCACTCCTTCCAGTACAAACTCGGGTTGTTTCTTTCCAACAGTTTCACAGAATTAACTGACTGGATTGATTCAGGTCATGTTCCCCTCTGGGAACTAATAAGTTGATGGGCCAGGCCTGAGTCACACGTCCACCCTTGGACTCCAGGAATGGGCTTCTCCTGCCCAAACAATAAGGAATGGAGTGGGACAGGGAAGCCTGTAAGAAAATTCTAAGTGCTGTTTCCAGAAGCAGCAGGAGTGCACCCTGGGGTGTGGGCACCGGGACAGAGAGCGCTGGCCGAAGCTATAGTTGTCTCCACATTTGGTGAGACAAAACCGAGTGGTGTGAACAACTCCCAGCCCCACCACCAGCTGAGGGGAACGTCTAAGGCCAGTGTGTGTATGTGGTGTGGGGCGTGTGTGGTCACACGGTGAGGGGAACAGGATTTCGGGGTGGGGTGGGGGCGGGGAGCTGTCTCCTCGGGGCTCCCGAAGAGGCCTGGCTCCAGCCGAGTCCCCAGCTCCGGCCCAGCAGAGGCTACAGCTCTGCCTCCTTCAGGGGGCGCCGTGGGTTCTGATGGGGAGCGCGTCAGGGCCACTAGTGGGGACCGACCCGGAATGTCCCACCTGGGGAGGAGCCCTGGCTTTTCATGACACCGCGACGGGACAGTGGGGCGGATGGGCATAGGATTCGAGAGGCCCAGTGCAAAGTGAAAATGCAGGCCTTTGTTTAAAAACTATTTTGAATTCTGGCGTTCCCGTTGTGGTGCAGTGAAAACGAATCCGACTAGTATCCACGAGGAGGCGAGTTCAGTCCTGGCCTCGCTCAGTGGATGAAGGATTCAGCATTGCCTTGAGCTGCAGTGTAGGTCTCAGACATGGCTCGGATCCCACGTTGCTGTGGCTGTGGTGTAGACCGGCAGCTGTAGCTCTGATTCGGCCCCTAGCCTGGGAATTTCCATATGTCGCGGGTGCGGCCCTAAAAAGCAAAACAAAAACAAAAACAAAACAACAACCAAAAACGAAAACCCCAAAACTGCTCCTTTGAAATTTTAGTTTTTTTTTTTTTTTTTGCTTTTTAGACCTTTTGAACGGGACCAGGGATCGAACTCAGGTCCTCATGGAAACTATTTGAGTTTCTTACTGCTAAGCCACAGCAGGAACCCCAAGAGCAGAGCAGGAAACCAAACGCAGCCCTCCTGAGCACGGGGCTGTGTGGCTGCCGGGCCTCACCCACCCGTGGAGCTGCCCAGCAGTGGGCGAGGGGGCCTGGCATCTCCCTCCAAAACCCAAACTCTATTTGACTTAGAGGAACTGAGTCAAGCGACGCCTCCGACCTCCGCTGCTGCTTCCCGCTCCCCCAGGCGCTGCGCCTGGACCCGTGCCCTCTCTGGGCTGCAGAAGGAAGCGAGAGAGCCTCTGCTGGCCTGTGCCGCGGCGGACAGATGCGCTCGCTGGTCCAGAGCCTCCTTTCAAAGACAGAAGAACCCGAATGTGACTCAGATCTGGGCTAAATACTGCTTTTGCCCCCGATCAGCTGTGCGACCCCCGAGAGGCAGTTCCTCTCGGACCCTCAGGCCCCTCTTCCGGAGGCAGGCAGCGCCGGCTTAGCGGAGCCCACGGGGAGCAGCGTCGGAGCCGGGGGATGGGGGCTGGTCCCCGGCTGGGCCCTGTGGTCGGTCACTGTGTCTATCAGGAGAATTCTGCGCCGTGGGGGGCCTGCAGGGGAGCGGGGGCGTGCTGTCCGTCTGCAATCGCCCCGGCGTCTGGACACCCGAAGAACGGGGCCTGGTCTCTGTCTGCGGCCACCTCCGCAGGCGTTGCCTCGGGTGTGAGGTGAGGAATTAATCCCCGGCCCGCACTCCCGTGATTCTCCTGCTGGCCCTCGGCCGCCTGCCGGCAGGGCCCTGACTGCCTGCGCGGTGTCCTTTGTCTTGTTCCGAGGGGCGCGCCTCCTCCCCCTCCCCCGTGCGCCCCCCACTGAAGGCCTCCAGTGGGTCCAGGGTCCTCAGGGAGGAACCTTTCCCGCTGCACCTCCCCGAGGCTGCAGGTTCAAGGCCTGTTCTCCTGGCTGCCAGTGGCCAGAGGCACCCCAAGGACACTGGGGGAAGGTGGTCCCAGTGCTCCACGGTCCCACTGGGTGCTGGCTCCCTCCTGCAGTGTGCTTGGGCTTAAGGAGCCCACCCGCTGCCTGGGATGGAGCTGGTGTCCCCTGTGTGTGATCAGATTTTCTTCCAAGACCGCAGGAACCCAAGAAGGGCCATTTCTGGCGTCAAGGCAAATATCTGGCGGCTGCTGGCTCTTGGCCACCGATTGGCTTATCTCCAGGAGCTGTGCGGTGACAATTTGACTTTTCCCAGAGACCCCCTCCCTCCTCCCTCTGCTCGTCTTGATAATGGTGTGGGCCACTCTGACCTCCGGATCGATTTGCCCTTTGACCAACAGGGAGCCACTGCGGGAGGCGGGAGGGGCCGGGCTGCTTGAGTAAAGGCATCTGTTGGCAGTGTCTCTGGATTTCACTCTCTGAAGGCAGAGAGAGCCCTGAGCGAGGCTGGCTTCGTGGGCACGTGACCTGGCTAATCACACAAGGCCTCAAACGCTGAAGGACCCCACGCTTGCTTTAACGCTCTGCTGTCACCATATAGGAATTCTCAGTACTTTTTGAAGAAGGGCCCCGAATTTTCATTTCTCACTGGGCCCTGCCCTTGGCTTATAGGGCTGGCTGGGGGCCCTGGAATTGCTACCCCCCATGGGACAGGCACCTGTCTCCACAAACATTCAGGGACCTCTTCCTCCTGAGAGGTGGCGCCTTGTTGCGGCCCATTCGTTCTGGTTCAGAGCCCCCTCAAAGCTGCCGGGCTGTTCCCCATTTTTGATCCTCCAGCTTTTTCTTTAATGTTGGACCTTTCTCCGGGCTATAGATTCACTGCGTCTGAGCCGGTGCCGGCCCGACCTCTTCCTGCACCATCTCACTTGGTCCTCACAACACCCCATGGGTTGGGAATTACAGTCCGTCTGCTTTACGGATGGGGAAGCGGAGGCTGGCACGGTCCCGAAGCCGGGCTGTGGCTGGCTTCAGGGTCCACGGGAATCTCCGCATTGTTTCTTACAACAGGTCGGACCCTTAGCAGACGTTTCCTGCCCCCAGGGGCAGAGGCCTCCGCTCCGAGGCTGGAGGGAAAGGAGCACTTCCAGCGTCCACGTCCTCCCTGCCCCTCGTGACGTCCCCTCCTCGGCGCTTGCGCTGTGCTGGAGACGGTGTAAGTCTTTGATGCCCTCGGCGTCCGTGGCTGCATCACTGGGGTGGGGGTCGGCCACCATGGGACCTCTCGGTGGGGGCCACGTACGGTTGGTACCAGGAGCCAGCCTGGGTCTCGTCTGAGCTGGCAGAGTGGCCTCCCTGGGGACGTGCGCGCTGGACTGAGCCAGGGTTCCCAGGGCTGGGTTCTAAGGAGCTTTTAAAAGCCATTTCCCAGACTAAGAAAGAGGACGATGCCAATGAAATGCCTGGCTGAAGCGTGAGACCTAAACGTCCTTGAGCCCAGTCACAGCTTGGCTTCTGGAGTCACATGAGCTCGGGGACCTGTCATTGGGGTCCCTTCTGAGGGGAGATGCTCTACGCTGACCTCCGGGGGCTGCAGGAGCCCACCGGTGCCCCCGGGCTCCTCACGGTGATGGGTTGGGGCTGTTGGTGCTGCTGATGGGGGGGGCAGTCAGGAGAGAGAGAAAGGAAGTAGCAAAGGACGTTTGTCCCAGCAGGACTCGGAGCCGCCCAGAAAAAAAAAAAATGCAGAACCCTGGGTAACGTCCTTGAATCCCTCGGTCCCAGCTGGGGTCATCCCTCAGCGCCTGCATCGTTCCCTTAAATCTTCTGAGTCCCCGGTTCTCCCGCGTCTGTCGCGGCCCCTCGGTCCCGGCCACCTCCCTCTCCCTCCGGGTGGACCAGGCGGCCTCGCCCATCTTCGCTCGCTCTTAGGCCTCCCTCGTCATCTCTGTGTCTTTTCCAATAATAGGTCGGGTCACCTGACTCTTATCTGCCGAAAGTGCTCCGTGGGGCTAAGGGGGAGATACGCACATGTATGCACTGCACGGAACTCAACACAAGCAGGCTACACGCACACACGCAGGTACGCACACTCACACACACGACAACACACAGCAGCCTGGGGAAACCTGACTAAGATGGGTGGCTTGTATCCTTGTCCGCGAATGGGCGGTGATGTTACATTTTTGCAAGCTGTTACCACCGGGAAAAACTAGGCAAAGGTCCGTGGGAATCTCCGCGTTATTTCTTACCACGGTGTCAGAATCTCTAATTGTCTCCAAATCAAAAGTTTAATTCCAGACAAATGCTCCAGAGGCTTCTGATTGTCCAGACTTAAATCCAAGCCCCTTCGTGCTCTGGCCCCACCCACCCCAGCACAACCCGGGTTCCCACCCGTGGTGCCCTGTCCCCCAGCCCCGTGGCCTTTTTCCAGGCCCTCCTACCTCTGGGTCCTCCCACCTCAGGGCCTTTGCATGTGCTGTTCCTCTGTCTGGATGGCTCCCCGCCTCCTCAGGTCCACTTCGCCCAAGTCTGTCCTTACGGTCGTCCTTAAATTTTCATTTCAAGTGGCATCTCCTCGAGGAAGCATCCGCCGCCCTGCAGGGTCCGTCAGACTGGCCTGTTGCATCCTGCAGCCCCTGAGGCTCCTTGGAAGCTCCCACGGGATCATGTGGTCTTCGGCGTGATTTGGGGTTTAATGTCCACTTTCCGCTGAAATGTGAGTTCAGGAGGCCCCGGGGCAAAGCAGGCGCTCGATAAATACTTGTTGGATGAATGAACGAATGAAAACAGCTTGTGCTCCTCAGTGAGTCTGAAACAGGGCCAGAAGTTTAATCCTGGCGGTGAAGATGCCAAACTTTCCTCTGAAATAAAACTCGTGTTTTCCTCCGGGCGGCCTCTGGTGCACCCTGCCTTGGACGAGGGGGCTCTTTGATTTGGGGGGGAGTACGGGTTCATGAGAAGGGGTTTTAAAGGACTTTGTCTCCCACGGGGCTCTGGGAGGCCAGCGAGGCTTTAAGAACGATCTTTCATCAGTCTTTTATTCAGCCCCGAGAGCGGATTTAATGGCTGCAAGATAAGCTTATTCCAGGAGTGCAAACAGACACGTGCGGAGGGCCCGCCTCGGCTCTGCTCCGAGAAGCGGACTTGGATCTGCTCCGAGGAAGGAGCGCTGCGCAGGGTCAGCCCAGGCGTGTGAGGAAAAGGGCTTCGGGCGCGGATTTTCTCGTGGAAGCCGCTCAACCAAAGTCCTGGGAGCTGTTGGAAGGTCCTTTTGAGACCAGGCTCAAGGCAGGGTGCTGGGCCTCCCAGAGCCAGCCCACCCCACCTGGACCCGGAGGCCTTCACCCTGCTCCTCCGCCGGCCCCTGCCCTCCGGCTGGCCGAGCCTCGGTCTCCCCATCTGCGAAATGGCCAGATGCTTGGCTTTCAGACCCGTGTGTGTGCGGGTTGTCATGTGTGTATGCGCGTGAGTTGTGCAGCCCTTTCCCTCCCGTATGAAACATCTCAAAAGGGTTAGTGGATGTGCCATTTGCAAGCTCCCCCTCCCTCGCCTTCTTGCTCGGTGACAAGGAAATCCCAGGCAATGACTTTGGCCGGAGAAGGTGCAGCTTCCCAGCCGACTCACTGTTCCATTGGAAGCGCGTTTTTTGCCCACAGAACAGCGCCTGCAACATGACCGTGCTCGAAGCCCTTCTGTGCCCGCTCAGTGCCTGGCACGTGGGAAGGGCACCGTGCAAGGTTGAGGATGGCCCCTCAAAACTTGTGTCCACCTGGAGCCTGTGACCGTGACCTTATTGGGAAAAGGATCCTTGCAGACGTACTTAAGGATCTCAAAATGAGTCATCCTGGATCCAGGGGCGGGGTCTCCAAGTCCAATGACAAGTATTCTTAGAAGAGAAGGGGGAGGACACCCAGGGAGCAGCCCTGTGACGATGGATGCCGGGACTGGGGTGATGGGGCCACAGGCCTAGGATGCCTGGGGCCCCCAGAAGCTGGAAGAGGCAGCAAGGACCCTCCCCCAGGGCCTTCAGAGAGGCTCTGCCAACTTGACTTTGGACTCTGACCCCCAGAACTGGGAGAGAGTAAATTTCTGTTGTTCAAAGCTGCCCAGTTTGTGGTGCATCAGAACGGCAGACACAGAGAAGACACTAAGTGCCTTGATTGTAATTAATCTTCTACTTCGCCCTTCAACCCAAGTTCACATCCCCGTCTGGGTTTAGGTAGTGTGCGCACTCCCGGGCTGGAGATGCACAGAGACGAACATCCTGAGTCCGTAGGCGTCCCGGCCCCTCCCTGGAGGGCATAACCGCCCCCCTTTCCTACCTCTCTTGTTACATGATTTTTTTTTGTCTTTTTGCCTTATCTAGGGCCGCACCCACAGCATATGGAGGTTCCCAGGCTAGGGGTCTAACAGGAGCTGTAGCTGCTGGCCTTCGCCACAGCTACAGCAACGCAGGATCCGAGCCGCATCTGCGACCTACACCACAGCTCACGGCAACGCCGGATCCTTAACCCACTGAGCGAGGCCAGGGATCGAACCCGCCACCTCACTGTTCTTAGTCGGATTCGTTAACCACTGAGCCACGACGGGAACTCCTTTCTTGCTACATGATTTTTAGGAAGCTCCTCGGACATCCTGCAATCCGACTTGGCCAACTTCCTTGCTGAAATCAGACCTCGTCCCAGCACTGAACCCCCAGCCCCCATCCCCCCACTTGCTGGAGGCAGCACCGCCCCCACGGGCTCTCCGGAAAGACAACAGGCGCAGGTGGGCGGACAGGCAGGAGGCTCAGGTACGTCGTCCCAGGGAAGGGATTTCTTCCAGTTTCAAGAAACCTTACGTCCTGGGGCTTCCCTCCCATGCAGAGAAACCGGAGGGCGGGCGCAGGAGAAGACTGTGTATCTTTTGAGAGGATCTGGATAGAAGCGAGTCCTCGGAGGAGAGGCCAGTGGGGTAGCAGGCGTTTGTCCTGGAACCGGACGGAGCTGGGCGTGACTCCCCCTCCGCCTGTGCCCGCTGTGGCCGAGTGCACGTTCCGCAAGCCTGACCGTGTTCAGCAGCAAAGGGGGTACTTAAGGTCCTGAAGCACAGACCAAGGAGAGAAAACCCAGGTTCTACGCGTTGCTGCCGCGGGGCTGAGCAGCCTGTCGCTACGGACACAAAAGGAAGGCGTCTTAGGGTGGTGCCCCGACCCTGGGTGACTTCAGGGGACGCCTCCCGGGGCCGCCGTGGAGAAGTCTGGGGGACAGTGCCCCGGACCGGGCCCTGCCTCCCCTTGCGGGATCTCCTGCTTTCCGGTCCAGGGAACGAGCTGGCAGAGCCTGCCTCATCTGACAGGGCCACCCCGTGGTGCTGGGAACTCGGTGTATCTGCAGCTGAAATTCCGAGGTCGGACAGCACTGCACGCAGGTCCCCGCGGTCCCCATCTTCCCCTCTCCAGGCCTGGACCAGCGACAGCACGTGTTGTCACCTCTGAACGGCACCTGGTGTCCACGGCGAAGGGGACTGTGCTGGGAAGGCCCTTGCCTGCTTGCCGGGGCTCTGGCATGGGGGCCGGTGGGTGCTGGCGTGGTGACTGCTGTCCGCTGCCATCCACACGGGACGGGCACTTCCCCTCCCTCTTGGTCACGGAGAAGGGACCTCTGCCGCTGATGTGCCCACACGCCGAGCTCTCCAGGCTCCCCCGGTGCCCGCGGCACGTGGCCTTCGGTCCTGCCGGCTGGGAGGGTTCCTTCCTCTGAGCCTCGTCCCCTGGGGCCTCCTTCACCCAAATGTCTTTCAGGGTTGCCTGAGCCCCTCCTGTTTCCTCCAGGCCCATTTCCAGAATCGCCTGCAATGACCTCGCTCAGCCCCTCACGGGTTTCCCTGGATCTTTCCGGCCTCCACGCTGTGGATTTGACCTTGACTTGGCTTTCTAGCTGACAACAACGAGTAGTTTTCAGCTCTCGTAAAAGCTTCGCCCTGTATTGTCTCCCTTAATTTCCACAATATCCCTGCCAGGTGGGTGGCGCATGTATGTGTCACTGGATCCATTTCCCGGGGGGAGACTGAGGCCCCGGGGCTCAGGCCACTGCCGCACAGCCAGCAGGTGCAGAAGCGAGTGTAGACACAGGGCAGTGTCCTGTCCAAGCCCCCGGGGTTCCATCTGGTGACGCGGAGCCCTTCTGGGCCCTTCAAGCAGGGCTAGTGAGGTGACTGAGGCATGTCCCTGGGCACAGAAATCACTGTCATCAAGACAAATAGAATGCAACATTTTGAAAAGTCAAAGTCAATGCCCAAAAAACTCATGAAGTTCAAAATATGAAAATGTTTGACACAGGACGCCGTCCTGCCTCCTTGGTGACTTCCTGCTCCACTGGCCTCGCCCTAGGCCAGGCCCCAGGGCCAAGCAACATTATTTACACAAACAGACAGTGACCCATGGGCCAGTTTACCGATTTGAATTTTCAAATTGACGTCTTCATGTAGGTCCTTCCTCCCCACGCCAGCCGGTTTTTATTATGTAAACTTCCCAGCAAGCACCAAAGGGGGAAGAGTGAAGTTCAGCCGAATCCTGGGTGCGTGTCCTTTTTATCTCCCGCTCTGGACGGCAAGCGCCCCAAGGTCAAGGACGTCCCAGGAGGCTGCCGAGCACAGGGGCACATGCACTCACTCCAGACCTGTCGCACCAGGTCTGCACCTAGCAAGTCGCCGGGGCATCTGTGGGCACAGTCAGGCTTTTCGGTCAGACATACCCAAGTTCAAATCCTTGTCCTGGCACTTTCTGGCTCTTCAACTGGACAGTGATGATTCAGTGCTGGGGGTTCTGCTAATTCCTTTGCAGACGTAATCTCATTGATCTTCACAATAACCCAGAGGCTTTCCCCCAGCGATTCTGTCCCCCAGAAGATGCTTGGAGATGTCTGGAGACACGCTGGTGCCACAAGTGGGAGCGGCAGCTGCCGGCACGTTGAGGGCGGAGCTCAGGCACGGTGCTGCTGCTGACTCCCAAAGGCGTGGGCGGGTGATCCCGCCAAACGGGGCCGCGGTGCTGAGGCTGAGCCCCTGCCCGGGGGCTGGATGTGACCAGCCTCTTGGTTTTGCTGAGGGGGAAACTGAGGCCTAAAGAGGGAGGGGAGGGTTCCGAAGCCCCACCGAGTGGCGGCCAAGGGCGTGACAGTCCCCGGGGGATGGCTGCAACAATGAGAAGAGCTCGTTCTAGGAACCGACTTTGTACAAAGCTCTCCTCCGGGTTACGTGCTGGCTGCGCCCGTGCACGTGCGGGCACACAGTAAGCATTAATTGGTGCCGCTGCCCATCAGACCAGAGGCCCCGACGTTGGACCATGTACGGCCCCAGATGGTGGTCCTTACCCGTCAGGCTCCAAAGCTCAGATGTTCTTCCCGGCTTGTGTTTTCCTTTGGCCACAGAGAAGCCCTCATGGGGCTTTTGCTGGTGTTTTCCACTCCTGAACCCCAAGTTCCAGGTCTCGGTGCAGAGCTGGGCCGCCCTGGCGGGGGGCAGTCCCCGGAGCCCTGGGATTGGGGAGCTGTTGTGCTATTTGCAGATCTCACGAGGCCATGGAGGGGACAGAGGGAGCCCATTTCCCCGGGCTGTGGTTCTCCGTAACACGCCTGGTGGGTCTGGCGACCTTCAGGACACACTTCTGCTAAAAAATGATTCCTTGTTCATCCAAAATTCAAATTTCACTGGGTGTCCTGTGTTTTATCGGCAAGCCAACCTCCTGGGCCTCCCCCCCCTTTATGATTTGATGTAAACTTTTTATTGGGGGTGAAATATACAAACGGAAAAGGACCCGCATCCTAACTGACCGGATGCACGAATCTTCGTAAAGGGGACACGGCGGTAACCAGCCCCGGATCTGGACAGAGAGGGTGACCCAGAAGCTGGCTCGTGCCCTTGCTCTCCACTCCCCCAGCCCGGGGTGACCCTGTCCTTATTTTCGGCTCCATGCACTGACCCTTCCTGCCGCGGATCTATGCACGGAAGCTCGCGGTGTGCTCTGCTGCTCTGGCTTCTTTCTACTCGGAGAGGCATTCCTGTGGCTGGTGCCTCATCTGTCTGTCCTCAGGGCTCTGGACTATTCCACTGTCAGATACCCCATGCTTTGTTTCTCTATCCTCTGTTGATGGGCTTGGATTATTTCTGGTTTGGGGCTCTTATAAATATAGCTGCTAAGAACATTCTTGCACAATCCTGCTTTAAGCAGCACCCTCGCACCTCACTCCCGTCTCCCCAGTTGTCCCATTAGGCCTCTGACTGGTGTGGGTGGCCGTCTCCCCACTGACTGGAAGCCCCACGGGAGTCCGGCTGGCTGGGGACTCTGGTACCCAGCCCCTGGCACATTGCCTGCACAGAGAAGGACTAGGATGTATTTGGGGGATGGAAGAGGACCAGCTCCGCCCAGCCCCCGTCCCCGCCCCTGCCAGCATCTTGGCCAGGGCTCTCCTGGGAACAGTGTCCATCGAGACTTAAGGCTGGGGCCCCGAACTTGGATTTGCATGCACTTTGACTGAGGACCTAGACAAGCAGCATGCAAATGTTAGGGAAATGGGCCCCGAGGCTCTGGCCGAGGAAGAGAGTGGCTGGGGACAGAAAGCTGCTTTTTCCCTGTGGCCTGCCGGCTGGGCCCCCACCGGCACGGGTGTCCTGTTTAGAATCACCCCGCGCTGCCCGGACTCTCCCCAGACGTGGCCAGTGGGAACATTCCTGGGCTTCTCGAATGCCCCCAATGGCTCAGAGCTGGGCGATCAAGGCCTATGAAGGGCTCCACGCCCTGCCCCGGCCTGGCCCTGCAGGCTGCAGCCCCATGCTGTCAGGGGCCGTAAAAATAGGCTGCTCTGGGCTGTTTCTGGTCCTGGAGATGATCCTCGAGGAGACACGCTGTTCCGAGGAGGATGAGAGGGAACCCGCAGCAGCCGAGGGCAGAGACGGAGGCCCACGGCAAACCCCGCCGCAGACGGCATCTTCAGGCACATGGGAATGCTTCTAGAAACTGCAAATTAGTGCCCGATACGTAAGAAGCGTGGGCAAGGCTCCCATGAAAATGTGGTTCCTGCCTCTTCCCACTTGCTCGTTGTACCTGCCTGGCCCAGAAGACACTTGGATTGTGGGTGGCTCTGGGTTGGATCGGTCCCTGGCAGGGGTGGGGTGAGTAACTCGGGCTGCCCTCAGGCTCACGCGACGTGTGAGCTCCCTTTAGGAACTCCGTCCTATCCCCGCTGGAAGCTTCTCCCTTCTGTTGAAACGCCTCTCCCTTCAAACGAACTCAGTGTCTCAAAGCCTCTCTTTTTTTCTCCGTTGAAAAAAATGTGGCCGGCAGGAGTTCCCGTTGTGGCTCAGGGGGTTACGAACCTGACTAGTATCCATGAGGATGTGGGTTCGATCCCTGGCCTCGCTCAGCAGGTTAAGGATCCGCTGTTGCCTTGAGCTGTGGGGTAGGTTGCAGATGTGGCTCAGATCCGGCGTGGCTCTGACTGTGGTGTAGGCTGGCAGCTGTAGCCTGGGAACCTCCATATGCCACAGGTGCGGCCCTAAAAACAAAACAATACAAAAAAAAAATTTAAATTGTTGCCGGCAAATTTAAGGACATTTTAATCAAAGGGGGATCTGTAACTCCACCAGGCCATCTCGGCTGCCTTCGAATTTGTATATTCCTTTCCTACAACAACTGAGTTCAACACGCTGCCTCTGAGTGGCCTCAGAGCCCCAGGACAGATAACCGGTCATGTCAGCGTGGCTGCCCGCTGGCTGCTGTCACTGTCCTGAGACGCACGTGTGGGCTGTGGCCGATTTCTGAGGGGTTCTCAGCTTTGGCGTCCACCTCCTGGGTTCTCTGTCTTCTTTCTCCCATGGGAGACGGTTTCCCCACCTTCAGTTTCCCCATCCGTGAAATGGGCACAGCGACCTGCCTGACAGGTGCTCGCGTGGGTCTGGGAAATGCTGCCGCGGAGGGGGGAGCGCAGGGCGGGCTTGGGGGAGCCCAGCCCCCGGGGCGCCCTGGGCCCGGCGTCCCTGCGCTTCACGGCTGAGTGGTTTTCACATCGCCTTGTTCTCCTGCAGTTGCAGAGCGGTGCTGCCCGCACGACCTTACCCTCTGTCTCTGCTTCCTTCTGCTCTCTCTCCCTCTTCCCTTCTCTCCTTATCGGGCTCTTGGGGCAGGCCTGGCTTCAAGGTCAAGCAGCCTCGTCAAGGCCAGGCTGAGTGTGAGGCCAAAGCGCTGGAGCGGTGATCTCTGGGGGAGGGGTAGGGGCTGAAGACCCCCGACCACCCTCCCAGCATCTGCCAGACCCTGGCCTGGCCTGGCCTGGCCTCTGGACAAGGAGCCTCTTTGCATATGCAAATGAGCCTGCAGCCTCCCTGGAGCAGGTGCTCCATTCCTGCCGACTACTCTGGAAGCGGGGGCCGAGTTAGGGTGCCCCCCCCACCGCCCATGACCAGGGCAGGAGAGGAGCCCGCGCCCCCCGGGGTGATGGAGGGAGCTGCTGCTGGCTTTCCTCCTGCCCAGCTTCCTCCTCCTCCTCTCTCTCCCCTTCCCTTCTTCCTCCCTCCTTTCCATTCTAGCTCATTCCACCCCCTCCTGACCCCAACCCCCAGCTCCAGGACAGTCACAATGGGCCAGATGCTCACTGGGGATTTGGAGTGGGTGTCAGTTAGCTCTTCTGACCTGAGGTCTGACTGGCGGGTGGGCGGAGGTGGTGACAGGGACTTGCATTTCTGGGCTGACCCCTCTGTCTGTTTCCCTTAACAAATGAGTCGGGGCAGCAGGGCCTGCCAGCCAAGGCGGGTCTGGGGCCGCCAGGCCGGGGGTCTCCCCTCTGTCTCCAGGGTGACGCCCAGGTGGGGAGTGGGTGGAGGGCGGGCTCAGGGCCCGCTCGGGGCCTTCTCGTCCTCACCATTGACGCCACCTGTCTGGGATTCTGGGCCAATGGGGACACTCCATCCCAGGGTCTGCCTTCTGAGGTGCCTCCAGCCTGAGCAGCCCGCAGACGGGGGACCTGCTCCAGGATCATGAGGACACCCTGGCTTGGGGTTTTCTGGAGTGGGAGCCGGTTCCGAGGGCCGGTCATGCATTTGTGTTCGCTTCTCACCACGTGTGGTGGCCTCTGGGGTCAGACGGGGCCTCAGAACCCAAAGGTCCTGGGTTCTCCCATGAGGTCCGGCCGGAAGGCGGGCTTACAGGTGGTGCTGAGCGAGGAGAGTCAACTCACTTTGGGAGCTCACTTGTCCCCCACCCCTTCTGGCAGAGACCCGACAGCCCAAAGGATGCGACTGGGTGGAGAAAGCACCAGGATTTCCCCTGGGGAATGTGGGATGCATACCTGCCTCAGCACCCCCTCCCCGACAGGCTGCAGGACTGGGGGGCGGGTATCTTGAGGATGCTTGTTAATTTGCAGGAGAGGCCAAACTAGATTTCGCTGGAGACCAAGTGAAAACTGGAGAGCCCAAGTTCAAATCCCGGCTTCGCATCTCATCAGCTGAACTTGGCCTAGTTTTCAGCCTTCCTGAGTCTCTGTCTGTAAAGTCAGTGTGATTATCCTACTAGCCCCAGGGTGCTGCTGGGATGAGGGCACCGTGGGTGCTGCTGCCCCACCCCAGGGCCTTTGCACGTGCTCCTCCCCCTGCCTGCCATCTCTCTGTCCCATGACTCACTCCCTCTTTGTTCAAATGTCAAATTCTTGGACCACCTTTTGAAAAAGCATATTAGATCCATCCTTCTCTCTCAGCTCCCTACCCCTGCTCTTACTGTATTTTTCTCCACAGCACGGTGGTCCTCTGCCTGCCAGGCATTTTACTTATGTCTTTTCTTAGACTGAAGGCTCTACCGAGGGTGAGGGTCTGAGTCTATCTGGAGCGGTGCCCTGCACACAGTAGGTGCCCTGCACACAGTGGGTGCTCTGTACTTATGGACACAATTAGTACATTTAACAAACGCTTTGCTTCTTTCTCATCGCTAGTAATGAAAACACACTCTGATCTTGCATCTGTGTCACCACGATGTTCAACTGTCACTGCCTCCCCAAAGAAGCAGAGGAGCCACATGGAGCCTCCCTGCCTCTGAACGGAGAGGAGGGAGGACCGCGGTTCCTCAGAAAGAGCCAGGAAGGGCTTGGGGCGTGAGCAGGGAAGGAAAAGGAGCTAGTTCCACAGGCTCTGGTCTGAGGTGCTTGCCCTGGCTACTGTGAGTGCCGGAAGCTTCCAGAAGGGTCCAGGCAGCCCTTCAGGTGTCTGCCCAGGAAGAGGCTTGCGGGCGGCCAAGGTCACAGCCGAGTGGGTTTCATTGATGGTTTCATGACCTGCGGAGGGTGCGAGGGTGGGAAGCCTGCTCCACGGCCCTCGACCTCAGAGCTCAATCTCTCTCTGAGTCGCCGAGATTTTGAGGTTGCCTGAGCCCTGGCTCTCTGCGGGTTGTTGGCCTTGGCCCCTGGATGGAATCCCTGGAGAGTTTGAGCTGTCCCAAGCCGGGCCCCACCCCGAAGGTCCTGGTCTCCATGCAGCTGGGACACTGGGATGGTTTAAAGTGCCCTAGGGAATTCTACTGCAGGGCCAAGCCTGAGGATCCCTGTGTTCATGGATCTGTGTGGGTGATAATAACATTAACTGCTGTTTACCCAGCATCTTCTGCATGCATACTGAATGTGTTTTTAGCAAGTATCAGAGACTGAGCTCCCTCCAGCGGCCAAGTGGCCATGAAGTTGCAGGAAGCTTAGTGAGTCAGTGAGGCAACAGGGAATGGTGGGGACTGTAGTGAAATGGCCTGTCCTAAAGAGGCAGCCACAACTAAGTGCAGTTGATGGTCAGTGTCCTAGGAAGCAGGCCCACTGGGTGACAGCGTCTCAGGGGTTAAGAGAAAACAGGAATTCTGAACTTTAATGGAAATTAGCTAGTTTAAAAACACCAGCAATGAACTGAGATTAAAAAAAGTGGCAGGGAGATGCAATCGCTTCCATTGGTTGGGTGTGGCCTGTTGCTGCCGGTTTGAGGTCTTGGCTTCACACCTATTATCTTTTTTTTTTTTTCGTCTTTCAGGGCCGCACCTGCAGCATATGGAAGTTCGGATACGCCAGATCCGAGCTGCATCTGCAACCTACACTGCAGCTCAAGGCAACACCGGATCCTTAATCCACTGAGCCAGGCCAGGGATCGAACCCACAACCTCATGGTTCCTAGTTGGATTCGTTTCTGTTGTACCATGACAGGTGCTCCATGCCTGTTATCTTTTTTCTTCACTGCAGTATCCGTGGGGGTTAGACATTATTGCTTTTTTGAGAGACGAAAAAAAAGATTCAGAGAGGTGAAGTGGTTTCCTCAAGGTTGCTATGGCAGCCAGAGTCACGGCCCCTCAAAGATGTCCCTGTCCTAAGCCCCATAACCTGTGACATCACCTTACATCACAGGGGAATTAAGGTGGTTCAAGAGCTGACTCAAAAACAGGAAGAGTGGGAGTTCTTGCTGTGGCTCAGCAGGTAAAGGACCCGATATTGTATATGCGAGGATGCAGGTTTGATCCCTGGCCTCGCTCAATGGGTTAAGGATCTGGTGCTGCTGCAAGCTGCAGTGTAGGTCACAGATGCAGCTTGGATCCAGGGTTGCTGTGGGCTGGGGTGTAGGCCGGCAGCTGCAGCTCCAATTCAACTCCTAGCCTGGGAACTTCCCTATGCCGCAGGTACGGCCCTAAAAAGAAAAAAAAAAGACAAACGAACAGGGAGAGTATCTGATCAAACAATACTTTCAGATTTTTCATTTCACCCAAAATACCACCTTATTCGCAGACACCAGCTGAGCACGTTTGGAAGTGGAAGGGGTGAGGAAAAACAGCTTCTAGCTGAGGCTTGGAACCCTGCAAAACCAAATGGCTTTGCAAAGAGAAATTTTGGTGGTGAAAGAGAGACGTCTCATCATCTCGGGAAGCCTCCCCCAGCTGTGCGCTGTGCTCCCCAGAAATACGGTTGATTATTAGGTGGCTGGTGCCATTTGGTAAAGAATTTAAGTCCCCCCATTAGGCAGATGAATTGCTATGAGTTTGAGAGAATGGTCTTGGGCTTCCACTTCTTTCTAAAGAAAGCCTCAGGAAGACAAACGGAACAGGTGGAAATCATAGGTTCACTTTGTGTGCGCGTGCTTGCAGACTTCCAGGATGCAGGCAAACAAAGACCAACAGTAACATGGATATTAACTTAAACTCCCTGCAAGAGTGCCGCTTTTATTTTTTATTTTTGAATGATAGTTGATTTATCATATTGCATTAGTTTCAGGGGAAGCAGGCCACGTGTAAACTCAATTTTTAAAATCAAAAATATTTTCAAAAAAATGAACTTCTCAACACCACTTTAGTAAACAGAAAACACTATCACTTGCCAGAAATAGTAATAATTATCATATTATTATTAGTGGCATTTTGAGCATTTCCTTTGTAGCGGGAACAAACTGTGTGATACAGTGATCCTCACGGATGCTGTTCTATGAGGCTGATGCCATTAGTCCCATTTTACAGATGAGGAAACTGAGGTTAAAGTCTCCTTTCAGTGTTTCCTCTCGTGGCTCAGCAGGTTAAGAACTGACTAGTGTCCACGAGGATGCGGGTTCAATCCCTGGCCTCGCTCAGTGGGTTAAGGATCCGCCGTTGCCGTGAACTGTGGTGTAGGTCGCAGACGCGGCTCAGATCAGGTGTTGCTGCGGCTGTGGCGTAGGCCTCAGCTACAGCTTCAATTAGACCCCAGCCCAGAAATTTGGATATGCCACAGATCCGGCCAGAAAAAGAAAAAAAATATTCTTTCGGTCTGTTCACAATAGGGGTCTCCTGGGCAGGCATGAAACTTTCTTGAATTCATCTTTTCAATGCACCTGAATGGTTATGTTCCCCCCTCCTCTTCCCTGATTTCACCCAGCTCCTGTTCTTTCTGGAAAGTTTAGAAACTGGCTGCATTACCCCTCCCCCACTACCCCTAGGCTGGTGACTGCCCTCCCCGCCAGCACCGCAGCTCCGAAGCTCCCACCGCGTGTCTCCGCTACCAGACACTCGTCCAGGGCAGAGCCAGAGACCGCCCCCATCCCCGGCACGGGGCCCACAGTAGGTGCTCAGTGAACACTGTTGAACAGCCGAGTGAGTGAATGAATGAAGTACAGTCAGGAAGCAAATTCAAAGTCCAGCACAGCTGAGCTTTCCTGCCCACGGGCACCAGAAGGGCTGAGGTGGGCCCTGCTTGGTAGTGACCTGTCTGTTTAAGATGCTGCTCCCTGAGCCTCCTTTTCTCATCTACAAGATGGGGTGACAGCGGAAAGGGGGCCTCACGCCACCCCCCTCAGGGGGCTGTTGGTAAGGATTAAATGAGTTCACGTTTTAGATGAAAGCAGTGCCCGGCACAGAGTGCATGCCCCCAAAAAAGGTTAATAACAATAAAACTATTATTGATTATCATGCCGTATAGTATCTATTTATATATCGTAACTCTTTGTGATCAGCAATATTGGTTTGCCATGTACTGCAGGTGGCAAAGTTTTATTTAAAAATACGTGTACTTGAGGGAGTTCCCGTCGTGGCTCAGTGGTTAACGAATCCGACTAAGAACCATGAGGTTGCGGGTTCGATCCCTGGCCTTGCTCAGTGGGTTAAGGATCCGGCTTTGTCATGAGCTGTGGTGTAGGTTGCAGACGCGGCTCGGATCCCGCGTTGCTGTGGCTGTGGCGTAGGCCAGCGGCTACAGCTCTTGTTAGACCCCTAGAATGGGAACCTCCATATGCCGTGAGTGCAGCCCTAGAGAGGACAATAAATAAGTAAATAAATAAAAATACGTGTACTTGAGTCTTTAAAAGTGAGTTGAAGTAATGTCTGTGCGGTGGTCCCCAGACCCGGTCCAGATTTTGAGGTGGTGTTGAATGATGGGTTAACGTGACCAGCAGGGACTTGGGGACTCAACTGGTACCAGCTGCCATCACCTGGTCACCGGGAGATAGCCACCACTGTGACCTGGGGCCTGGGCGTCAGGGCAGCCAGGTCGAGGCTCTTTGGAGAAGCCTGAAATTGCTTTGCCAAGGACCTCAAAGGTGCCGGCACCCGGGCTCCCCCACTTTGTCGGCTCCCAGTCTGCAGGCCTCCACCCCAGACCCGGGCTGGTATTTTTAGCGCACAGGCACCCTGCACAGCCTCAAACTCTCTGACCAAATTTAGCAGTCTCAAGAGGTCTTCGCACTTCCACGCCCTGGGTAGGAGCAATGAATGAAAAGGCCCCCCCACCTCTGGTCCAGCTAAAGGCTAGGCTCTGTCCACTGACTGCCGAGAAACGAGAGACAGCAAGTAGCAAGATGCCCTGTGTGACGTGGGTCTGGTTCTACAAAAACGAAATAACGCCCGCAGGCGAGAGTGCATGGGACGGTGCAGCCCAGAGGCTGGCGGAGGTAGGGTGGGTGGGGGGTCGTTGGGGAGGGGGGCTTGGAGGCTGGGGAGGGGAGTTAACTTTGTCCTTAGGCAAAACGTTATATTTGCTGTTTAAAACAAGCATGGATTACCTCTGAGATGTGAAAAGCTTGAGAACCAAAAAGTTTAAACATATCCCCAGATTGAAAAGCCTCAAACCAAAGGCTCATATAGGATTTTACAGTCCGCCGAGGCCTTCCGAGGCTGTGTGTGGCGGACCCCCACTCTTTCCCACAGCTGGGCATCCTCTCCGGATTTCCTAGTGCCCCTCAGATGTTCCAGGAGCCCCACCGCTCCAGCTGTGGGGCACTGGGTGCTGACTCCACCCCCAGCTCTGGGGGGCGTGGCCAGGGCTGGCCAATCACAGCACCGCACGGCCCTGGTATTTCAGAGCTGAGGGTTACTACTTGCTGGAAATGGAGACCCCAAGACCCTCTGCTGAAGAGCTACGGAGAAACCTCTGTCCCATGAGCCAATTAATTGGCTGAGATTGTCTGAGGCTCATCTGAGTCCTGACTGGGTCCGCAGGCAAAGGAGCAGCACTTCTATAAACCCACACACCCCGATGGCTGGATTATCAGGAATTTTGTATACCGGCTGTTAAACATGGCCAATATTAAAACGAAATTTTATAAAGTTATAATAAAACGAGTTAGATTAAAAACAAAGGAAATCTGGAGTTCCCTTGTGGTGCAGTGGGTTAAGGAGCTGATATTGTCACTGCAGCGGTTTGGGTTGATGCTGAGGCAGGAGTTCCATCCCCGGCCCCAGGAACTTCCACCTGCTGTGAGTGAAGACAAAAAGAAAAAAAAAGGGGGGGAGGAGACACAGAGTGAGAAAAAATATGTGCGAAACATATGTCTGATGAAGAATTTGTGTCCAGAATCTACAAATAACTCTCAACCCAATAAAAAATGGTTAAAAGATTTGAACAGGTATTTCATCAGAGAAGATATGCAGATGGCAAGTAAGCCCATGGAAAGACTTTCAAAATCACATAGTGAAATGCAAGCTAAACCACAACGAGCGATCGTGACACACCTACTTGGACAGCTCAAAACGAAACAAAACAAACCCTGACAACACCGAGTGGTGATGAGGATGCGGGGTAACTGGTACCCTCCTACCTGGCCAGTTGGAATGCAGATGCACACACTTTAGGAACTAGTGTGGCAGTTTCTTACCAAGTTAAACAAACATCTACCTTGTGAGAGAGCAATCTCACCTCAAGAGAAATGAAAACAGATATTTGCACAAAACCTGTACACAAATGTTTATGACAGCTTTCATCATAATCTGCCCAAAGTGGGAACAACCCAAATGTCCTAGACCTGCTGGATGGATGAATAAATTGTGAAACAGCCAATAGAACACTGCCCCACGATCAAAGAAACTAAGAGATGACACAGGAAACGGCAGGGCTGAATTTCAGTCATTACAGTGAGTGAGAGAAGCCAGACTCACATATGTAGCATTTTTTTGGTCTTTTTAGGGCCGCACCTGCGGCATATGGAGGTTCCCAGGCTGGGGGTCAAATTGGAGGTGTAGCTGCAGGCCACAGCCACAGCCACAGCCACAGCCACAGCCACAGCCACGCGGGATCCGAGCGTGTCTGCAACCTACACCACAGCTCACAGCAACGCTGGATCCTTAACCCACTGAGTAAGACCAGGATCAAACCTGTGTCCTCATGGATGCTAGTCAGATTCATTTCCGCTGAGCCACGATGGGAACTCCCTAGCATTCCTGATTGGGGTCCATCTATATGTCATTCTGGAAATAACTATATAAACATAAACCAGTGGTTGCTAGGGGCCGGGAGCTGGTTAGCGTCTACCTAAAGAGTAGAATTTTATTGTATGTAAGTTACGCCTCGACAGTTAAAAATATGCTTAAAAAAAGATGCATTCTTGGAAAAACAGCCCTGAGAAGAATTCTAATACCCATTTCACTTAAATAAAAAGGGGCAATTAGTAAACTAATTTCCATCTGGCCAACATTTGAAGGCCCCACACTCTCATGACTAATGTCTGATTCTTCATGAAAGTTTTTAAAAACACGATTAAAAAAATGCAGGTGGAGTTCCCGTGGCTCAGTGGTTAACGAATCCGACTAGGAACCATGAGGTTGTGGGTTCGATCCCTGGCCTCGCTCAGTGGGTTGAGGATCCAGTGTTGCCATGAGCTGTGATGTAGGTGTAGATGAAGCTTGGATCCCGCGTTGCTGTGGCTGTGGCGTAGGCCAGTGGCTATGGCTCTGAAGAGACCCTTAGCCCGGGAACCTCCTTGTGTCGCGAGTGCGGCCCTAGAAAAAGGAAAAAAAGACAAAAAAAAATGCAAGTATCTATCTGCATCCATCCATACATCTTACCATCAGTCTATCTGTCCATCCACCCTCCAACCACCCATCCATCCATCCATCTGACATTACCCAACCTGCTGCAATAAACGGTAAGAATAATTTTTAAGGTCCGACTGTTCTTACTCTGAAATTACTCTGTTATTCAAAGCAGACTGTTACATTGACCTGGAACAAAACCAGTTTTGCAAAGTCAGACAAATGCGTTTTCAAATCTTCGTGTTCTACACAACGTACCTACCATCGGCTGACGGCAGAGCCTGAATCTTCCTGCCGGCTCCCTCCGCTTCCCACGGCTTAACGCTCTTTCCAGTTCACCTGCGGGTGGGATCTCGGTGCCAAGCCGCGGAGGAGGCCTGGCGAATTCCAGAACACAAGTCACATGTCTTCTTCCATTCCCTCTGGGACAAAAACCAGTTGACAGGCCACCAGAGAGATGCTGAGTGGCTCTTTGGGGTAGAACCACCCAGAACGAAACACTTCAATCCCAGCTACCGAGAGCATCTTCAGTTTTTCCCACAGTGGTGAAAACAGGGAAGAAACCCAGCCTGGAGGGCAGGTGACCTCGAGCTGGCTTTGCCGGCATGTCCAGTCCAGGGGCTAGTGACTTTCAGGAGCCCTCCAGACAACCCCGACGCCCAGAGAGATTTTGGAACCTCCACGGTCAAGGGCCTTGAAGGAGCTGGGATTTTGCCCCCGCCCCCGTAATGGGATCGGATGATGGTCAGGTGTGCTGTGTGGCGGGACAGGGAACACAGAGCCACGCTCCAAGAGGGACACCACGCTGACCGAGGCCACTGGGGGACACGGCGACCGGTGCAGTGAGAAGTACAAACCACCCAAGTGACAGGTGATGCTGCTCTGAGCCGGCCCCAGGCACTCTGCACAGGCTGCAGCTGGAGCAGAAGCACCCCCCAGAGAACCTGGCGTCGCCTGCAGATGCACATGGCAGTGCCAGGCGGGGCTGTCCCATTGACCTTGCTGCCCCCCAGCAGCCCCAGCCACGCCGTCCATTCCTAAGGACACCCTGCCCCATCGCACCTCCTCCAGCACAGGCGCCAGGCTGCACGCTGCCTCCTGAAGGACTGCTGCTCTTTTTTTTTTTTTTTTTTGTCTTTTTGCCTTTATGTAGGGCCGCACCCGCGGCATATGGAGGTTCCCAGGCTAGGGCTCTAACAGGAGCTGTAGCCACCGGCCTTCGCCACAGCCACAGCAATGCGGGATCCAAGCCGCGTCTTCAACCTACACCACAGCTCACGGCAACACCGGATCCTTAACCCACTGCGCAAGGCCAGGGATCGAACCCACAACCTCATGGTTCCTAGTCGGATTCGTTAACCACTGAGCCACGAAGGGAACTCCCTGCTGCTCTTTTCAGATGCTTAAAACAGCGTTTCCACTTCATTGTGGGGCTTCCAAGGGAATTCGGTGGTCGGTTCACGCATTTGCTATCGAGTAACAACAACTTTAGGACTGTGTTCTAAAAATCCACACGCACAAAGTTGAAAAAGACTAGTCAGCCATCGTGGCCCTTCTGGGAAGACTGTCACAACCTTCGACGCCGCGGTCCCCACGGCTCGTCCCTGCAGAAAACGCTCCAGGGCTTTCACTGCTTGGCTGGGCCCATCCGTTCCTCCATCTCCTCCAAAAGACTCTTACTTTCAAATATTAGCCTTTCAATTTAGAGCTGGGGCATCAGGACCGCAGGCTTGCTAACGACCCTCTGTGGCTGGGACAGAAAAGGCGTATGTGTTCCTGTATTCCATGCAAAATTGACTTTTGAATGCCCGGGGCAGCTGTGTTTAAATCCTTCTACACCAGAGGCAAACCGGGGGCGTGCCTGCGTAGTGAACCTCTTTTTTTTTTTTTTTTCTGCTTTGGACGAATTATTTAACTGACGAAACGTTTTTACCTCATCAAAGAGTCCTAGAATCCCTTTTAGAATCCTTCTGTCCGTATTCACTGATTTCAGTGCCGCAAGCTCACTGCTCTCATTTTCAGGCGGCAAAGCGGTTCTGACACTTTGAAATACTAGGGGGCTTCTCTCCACAAACAAATTTGTCTTGCAAGTTTTCAAAGGGCCATGAAGGGAAAGGCCTATACCTTGGAAGAGGTTAAATGCAGCTTTTTCGATCAGTTTAGGGGCTGATGCTGATGGCTTGAAAAGTAATTCATTGCCTGGCGTGCTGTTTTCTGTTATTACTTTTCTGATGCTGATAATTCAGGCCTTGGGATGTAATTATACCAATTATCAGGGGGAGTCCTTTAATCAGCGACCTTTGGACTCCTCTGCAAACTGTCAGACCTCATTAGCAGGAAATGACATCACGCATCATCTGAGCTCATTGGGCCGCTTCTCTGAGGAATATTCCACCCCTAGAGCTATTTGCAACCTCCCTACATGGTCCCCCCAGGGCTGGCTCCCAGCCACTGGGGCTCAATTAAGAGTGTTTCCTTTTTTTTTTTTTTTTTGCTTTTCTTTACTGCGCTGTTTGTCTCCACCAGCATGGTGAACGACCCCTATAGTACGTATCTGCAACTGCTCAGAAAAACAAGCGTCTGTTCTGACATCCTAAGCTGCGCATACTGTAAAAGACAATGCTTTACAGAAACGAGGCTGATAATCCTAGCCTTGGACACCATGCAAAAGCTACTGAAGGAGCATCATAAACGAGGCTGCCGCTTAAAATCTGTGTTTTATCTGACACACGCAATTGAAAATAAACTGCAATAAGAGGATGGGGTGAAATGCATAAAGAGTCAGACAAGCCAAAGGTTCTGGCGCTTTTCACTGAATGTGTGTAAGTATGAATGGCACCGCCCATTAATGACTGATTGGCATAAAGAATACATGCACAGGGGCTACTCGGTAAGATTACCAACGGTTAGCCCCAAACATAACGTTTACACCAGAAAGGATAGCTGAAAAAGTCCCTTCCAGTTTTAAAAGGCTGTTGCACTTTATCACACAAGCTGCTTGAGTTCCATCGGGACCAGCCTTCCCCCCAGGGGAACCAACCCTTCCAGTGACTGACCTCAGACAACAGAGGCGTCAGTCAGGCCGCAGGTTTGTTTAAAAAGCATCCTTTATATAGTAAAACTGTTGTCAAACAGTGTTGTAATTTAAACAGCCTTGCCCCCAAACAGAGATGTTAAATTGCGCAAGAGGTGAGCATTCCAGAATGATTTCCTGCTGGATCTCAGAACTGTTTTAAGTTGAATCGTGTTGAAGGCTCTCTGACCCCCAGCCCACGAGCGGCTTTTCTTCCAGGCCCCGCCAAGGCCCCTTTCTCACTTAGCTACCTCAGGTGCCAGAAACCCCCCTGCTTCTATGGAAGACACACAGCTTTTTATTCATCTTCCTGGGTTGCGTGCAAGTGGTCAAACACAACACCAAGGCTTTGTTGTCGCTTGCGGTGGTTTCTGAAGGAAAGAAACCACTGCCCTCTCGTGGGGACTATTGTCACTGCTCCTGTCACAGAGTCAAAGGCATGGATTCTCTTTCGATCCGGGGGTTGGTGGGAATCTGAGTACCTCACTGAATCGAAGTTGAGCATCTGAGCTTAACCCTGCCTAACAGTGTGTCCAGCTGTCACACGTACAGAATGCTGCAAATTACCTACAAAAGACCGTTCCTGAGGAGTTTTGATGGTGACTAGATGCCAACAAGGTTTACGGTTTCAAACATGTTTCTTACACGATCTGTTCTTTTTAAATTAAAAAAATTTAGGGAGCTCCCACTGTGGTGCAGCAGGTTAAGGATCTGGCGTTGCTGCAGATGTGGCCGTAGGAACTTCCAATTCCATCCCTGGCCCAGGAACTTCCACATGCCACAGGTGCGGCCAAAAAAAGAAAAAAGAAAAAAAAAAAGAAATTAAAAAAAAATTTCAGTGTTGGTAAGGTATATGATACGAAATTTAGCACCCTCTTTTAATGTAAGTTCAGCAATGTCCAGTATGTTCACTTTGCAACCAATCTAAGGGACCTTTTTCATCTTCCCAACTGAAACTCTGTCCCCATCAGACAATAACTCCTCCATCCCCCTCCCCCTCCCCCAATCACCATTCTGCTTTCTGTCTCTATGAATTTGACTATTCTAAGGAACCCCACATAAGTGGAGTCAGTAGTATCTGTCCTTGTGTTCATTTTGTAGAATATCCTCAAGGTTCATCCAGGCTGTAGTGTGCCCTGAATTTCCTTCCTTTTTAAGGCTGCGTAATATTCCCCTGTGTGGATGGACCACGTCTGGTTTATCCACTCCTCCATCTACGGACATTTGAGCTACTCTGACCTCTTGGCCACTGTGAATAATGCTTCTGTGAACATGGGGGTACAGCTATCTCTTCAAGACCCTGCTTTTAATTCTTTGGAGCATATGCCCAAATTGCTGAATCACACGGTAATTCTACTTTTAATTCTGTAAAGAACCTCCACGCTGTTTCCATAGCATCTGCACCATGTCACATGCCCGCCACCAACACGCAGGGGTTTCCGTTTTCTCCGCATCCTCACTAGGAAAAGAAGGTATTATTTTTTTAAAAACCGTCATTCACATCTAACCAAGATGGCAGTTTTAAGTCATTTCATTTTATTAAGTTTTGCAAAACATCTTTAAACAACAGTTGAAGAAGAAGCTGTTATAAAGTTCAAATAGGCCCAATTACAGCATCAAACAGGCCATGGGGTGTCAGTCTTAACGGTGCAATTTCAATTAATTCACTGTCATAAAAAGAATATACTGCCTTTCCTGCTGGCAAATGACTTCCATATGTTCGTGCCATAGGAGGTTTCTGAACTTGGGGTATTTTTAAACAGCAGATCAGCATTTTAAGAATCTGAATTTAGTTAACTAGTTGGGAGAAACTCTACCCCAGTGTACATGGAAATCAAGTTGCACAGCAAACCATCTCAATTTCGATTTTAAGTACCTTACAATTTTATTTGTCAATTACAGCTCCAGAAAGCTGAACAGAGGAATCTGAATGTAGGACCTAGGAATGGTTTTATATGTGGGGGAGGGGAGTTCACAGCAAAAGCGGCTGCTGAGCTAAGAAAAGAAGAAAAATATGACTCCGTCTAAAGACAGGTACTAGTTAGTTTTAAGCACTCAAGAGGGAGTTCTCACTCTGGCACAGGGGGTTAAGGGTCTGGCATTGCTGCAGCTGTGACGTAGGTCGATGCTGCAGCTCAGGTCTGATCCCCGGCCCGGGAACTTCCACACACCGCAGGGGTGGCCGAAAAGAGAAAAAAAAGAAAAGTGCTAAAGAGGCATTTCATATGCTGCGGGAGTGCGGAAAAATCTCTTCAATTGGGAAAAGAGAAATGCTCATTGTAGGGGGTTCTAAAAAAGTACCAGTGCTTTACAAATACACATTTCATTGTCACATTTTTATGTTTCTTCTCATTCTGCCAATTATTTAAAGAATATAAACAAAGGTGTTTTGGCGAAACAAAAGCATGATGAACTGATAAACTCAAAAGCAATAATGGAATGTAGTGTGTGTGGGAGGGTTCATAGCTGCCAAAGAACATAATTAAGAAAGAATATACAAAATCTAAAAGCGAGTCTTGCTCTGGGTCTACCGAAGTAAAAAAATAACTCATTTTCTAGTCTAATCGAGTTTTTCGTTTTCTACTCACTGTTTTAAAATAACATTAAGATCTTCTACACTGAATTCAGAACTAATCGAAAGTATGAAGGTATGTTTCATTTTATGGGAAATTCATCTATGTAAAAAAGGACATAAAATTAGCCTTTTATGTTTAAAACTCATACTATCAGAAATATCATGGGTGTGTACAATTCAAAATATAGTTTTCCCAGCTTTGACTGCCTGCCAAAGCACTAAATGGTCAGTCTCCACTGCGACGGAAATATCTATTCTCCAAAAATCACTGCTCATTGCTCCTGGGCTGCCTTCCCAGTATCAGGTGAATGAATTCATAGATTTGGGGTTTGAGCCTCCAACTCAGGATCTGGGCCCTCTACCATTCGTAATGGCTTTGAAATATCCAGTTGAAAACAGGCAAACAATTCTAGGTGCTACCACAAGCTCTGGAAAAACTGTGACCGTCTACGGTCGCCCATTGAATCGTTTCAAAGATGCTGCTAAACCCTTGCAACGCGCCTTGAGAAAGGACTATGCGCTGGAAGACCGTGCCCGACCTCGTGTCACTTATCCATCATGGCCAAGATCACCTCGCAGGTCAGGTTTTCATCCAGGTCCTTGCTGCCGGCCGCGGCTTCTCCGAAGTCGGTGGGCGCCAGCTCTTCCAAGTCCTGCCCTCTGCTCATCGGGGAGGCCTCCTCGGCAGCGGCTTCTTGGGGGAAAAGGCACATGGTTGGCAACTTTTAGATAAAGCCAGGAAATTAGGATTGGTAAGTGGCGCGACTGTATTTTGGAAACAATCGCTGAATTTTTAGCCCAGCAGCAAACGTTTTAGAAAACCGTCCTCCCGTTTATAGGGCAGTGCAGATATCCTGGTCGAAACTCTTTGTTTAAAGCAGAGTTTCTGACCCTTTGGCTCTGCAGGCATTTTCGGCTAGTGGATTCTCTGCTGGGGACCGGGGGCGGGGAGCAGGGGGGCCTTCCTGCACATTGGAGGCTGCTTATCGGCCTCGCTGACCTCAAACTGCCCAATTGTGACAACCGGACGTGGCCGCCTGACCCCTGGGGGCAGAATCACCCCAGGCTGAGGACCTGCTGTCAGGTGAAGGCAGACCCTGGGGAGCAGATGGCTGAGCTGCTCACGTAAGTCCGTCTCGGCGCCCAGGGAGCGAAAGGAGAAAGGCCAGCTACTCTCAGGTACTTGTCCCTTCGGCCAAGCACACGTCCTGAGTCATTTCCGGGTCAAGTGTCCCGCTAGGTACACTCTGTGAGTCATACTCAGACCCCAGCCATGCCTGCCCCTCTCTAGCAGCTTCTAAACAGCGCAGCTTTTTTTTTTCTTTTTTTTTGAGCTGCACCCACAGCATATGGAGGTTCCCAGGCTAGGAGTCGAATAGGAGCTACACCTGTGACCTACACCACAGCTGACAGCAACATCAGATCCTTAACCCACTGAGCGAGGCCAGGAATCGAACCTGCGTCCTCATGGATCCTAGTCAGTTTCGTTAACCACTGAGCCACGAGGGGAACTCCGACAGCGCAGCTTTAAGAGTCTAAAAACAAAGGCCCACCCTAAACCCCGTAAGTCCACCCACATCCAACCCGCACCAATTGCTTTCCAATACCCATGGAACGTTGCAAGATAGTTTTGCTTGTGGTTCCTTGAAGCATTTGGGGGAGCGAGTGGGGCGAGAGCTCAGAGACCCACGTCTCATGTACGAACGTGAACGTGAGCAGCACAGAGTCGGTGCTGACCAACTGTGGTGCGTGGAAACCCATCAAGGACTTGGCGCAGGACGTGCTGACCCAGGGACATGGCAAACGGACGTCAGGTGGCGGTCTGGATGACACAGGTTAAAGAACCCTGGAATGCACAGTGGGTCGTGTTCCGGGCTACAATTAATCAGGTTACTCATCTCAACGCACACTCTGAGTACACGACTGAGCGTCTTCCATGTGCAAAATGTTGTGACCCGTCTGGTCTTTTCATTACTGGTGTTGAAACCTGCAAGAGCTTTGCCGTGTCTGCCCTCCTGGCCCGACAGCCTTCAGCGGTGGCAGTGTCTCCAGGGCCCTTCCCTGACTCGTCATCTGGACATTCCTGTTCCAGACCAAAGCGGGGAGCGGCACCTTGGCATCCTCCTTTCATCTCTTAAAATATGTTTTCATTTTCTTGCAACGTCAACATCCAGGATGCACCCTGGGGAGAGATCAGCTCCGGGTGAGCAAGGGCGAGGAGGGGCCGGGCGACAGCGGAGGCTGGTGCTCAGGCTGGAAGCCCTTGTGCCTGAACCCTGCTCTGCAGCAGAATGGACACCGACGCGTTCTGCTTCAAGAGACTTTGCGCCCCTCTGCAGGCCACTCCTGGAGGCCACTCTTCCTCAGGTGTAACATTTCACGAGGTGTTCGGGGGCTTTAATTCAATTAAGACAAAACACGGCATTTGGGTACAAGAGGGGGCCCTTGGGTGTTTCATTAGCCAGGAAGTCTCACGTTCCGCCAGGACGTCTTAAGATCCTGGACTCAGGGTCTCTTCACAGTTCCAGGATTTGAGTCGATTTCACCAGTTTGTCTTTGCCAGTAAAGGGCTGTGCTTCTTATTCGCCGGTTTATTTATCAAGAGGTGAATGAAGCCACACTAACGCCTGCCTGGTGGGAGGTGCTGGGGACCCATCGGCCAAGCCTGCCTTCCAGGGGCCCAGGTGGAACGGACACCTGCCGAAGGGTCAGAACGTGAAACCCAGCCCAGGTCAGGGTTTGCAAACAGAGGCACAGTCCTGGGTGCCTGCGGGGGGGGGGGGGTGGCAAGCCAGTCGGGGGTCAGTGCTGAGATCTCAGGGGTGCACAGGTGTGACTTTGGGGACCTGGGGCACAGTCACCCAGGAATTTCAAGCAAAGGAAAGGGGAGCCTGGCCTGGCTGGAAAGGGGGACCCGCATGGCAGGGCCCCAGTGGGCTGCAGGGAAGTGGCTGCAGCGGGTGGGTGGTGAGGCCAGAGGGGCCTGACGCCCCCCCACCCCGGGGCTCAGGAGAGGTGCTGCTGGAGGGTGTCCTGGCCTGGGGGGAGGCAGGGGTGGCCTTGGCTGTGCAGGGTCTGAGGCGTGGGACCGGTGGCCTCCGGGTATGGGTGAGAGGGAGCTGCTGGCAGTGCAAGTTGTGTGGGTCAGGGCCGAGGAGAGAACCAGGCTGGGGCGGGAGGCGTCCAGACCTCGGCTGTGGATGGACGGAGCTTGTGACAACCGAGGGGAGATACGCCCCAGCCCGGTGAATACTCCCTCCCAGTCTGCAGAGGCTCCGGGGCCCGAGGCCCCAGACCATCCGGGACCCGCTCGGAGGAACCGAAGCCACGCAAGAGGGCTTGGGCCTGGGGTGGACGCAGGTTCGGGTGTGGGCGCAGGTGTGGCTGTGCAGATACAGATGGGGGTGTGGGCACAGGTGTGGATGTAGTCCAGATGTGGATGTGAGTGCAGATGCAGATGTGAGTGCAGATGTGGACAGGGTGCAGGTGCAGACATGGCATGGGTGTGGACATGGTGCAGGCGTGGGCGTGGGTGCAGGCGTGGGCGTGGGTGCAGGCGTGGGGCTGGGGTTGGCGATCCTCTCCGGGACCAGGCTGACCGCGGAGGGGCAGATGGGCAGGAGGCGCTGTGTTCAGAAGAGGAGGAGGGAGTGAAGGCGGCCAGAGCGGCCGGAGAAGCGCCAGGAGCTGGGGCGGGGGGTCAAGCTGTCCGGCCAGCGGTACAAGGGCCGCGGGGAGCGTGAAAAGGCCAGAGGATTGCAGTGACCTTGGGTGGCGTGATGGGGCCAGAAGCGGAAGGCAGGGCGGACAGGGTGAGGGGAGACCTGGCGAGGCTGCGGGAGCAACTGGCAGCCGCGTGCAGCTGGGAGTCCTGCGGCTGTTTTAATTTTTCCCAAGACACAAGTCTGTCTCAGGCTGGCCGGAAGGATCAGGCTGACCCGGACGAGGCGGCCGCTGGGGAGGGAGAAGAGAAGTGCGGAGGGGCGAGGGGGAGAGACAGACCCAGGCAGAGAGGCCGCGGGCTCCACGGGAGGTCGCCGCACTTCTGGGGGCCATTCCTCCGAAAAAGCGATAAAAACGTATTTTCTGATACTTTCCGCACAAAGACAAATCCAGTCGAGGCTGGATGTGTTATTTTCTACCCGTTATTGTGACGTCCCTTTTTCTTCTGATGTCAACCCACAAACAAGTGGGGGATCTGAGGCTGCGGATGGGGAAGCTGGAACCCAGCTGGGCGGGGGTGAGGGTGGGTAAGGACGGTCAGGCCTGCTTCCAGCCACAGTCTCGCCCTCCCTGGCCTGCGGGTCGGGACAGGCTCCCTGCCCCCCCGCCCCGACTCAGTTCTCTCCCTGCGGGTGGCGTGGGGCTCCGCCAGGAGAGGGACCACGTGGGAGCTCTCCGCGGGACACAGAAACTCCTGCAGAGACAGGAAAGGTGCTCCAGAAATGACCGTGGGGTCATTTCTGCCAGGAGACCCCCTTGGGCCTGCGGGTCGGCTGCCCGGCAGGGCCTGGCTCCTGGTCCGAGCTTTGCCAGGCAGGTGAGACGTGGGAGAAGAGCCAGGGAGTTTGGCAAGAGGACTGTTATTTCACGAGGGGCAGAGAAGGGCTATGGGACGCCCAGGTAAACGTGAGTGTCAGATCAACGGCCAATTACCGCTGTCTGGGTCTGTCCCGGACGGACGATGGGGTACGAGCACCCGACAAAGTTATTCATGGTTTATCCGAAGTTCAAATTCAACCGGGCCTCCTCTACTGTCTGTGACAACCCTGGAAGGAAGGAAAAGGTGTACAGCTCTCTTTCGAAACATTCCCGCACCCAGGATTGGGGCTGGAATCAAAATCTAGGGAACTAGAAAGATGCGGCTGTCACGCAAATGTTTTCCATTTGCTCCGCTGTGAGGCTGCCCGGTTCCAGGCACGCACAAGGCCCAAGATTCTCCTCCGAAAGGAACAGCGACCACAGAGAATGGCAGCCCTGTAGTCAGGCCTGCCCCATGGAGCAGACTGTCCACCACGGGGTCCCCAGGACAAGGACAACCTCTGCGTTCATGCCTGGGGACTCATGTCTGCTCCCTGAGGCCAGAGTGGGGACAACGGCAGCCCCGAGAAAAACCACATCCTAAGCGCCTGAGCCTGGGGTTGGGACCTTATTTGGAGGCTGGGTCTTTGAAGGTGTAATTGAGGCTCTCAGACGAGACTGCCTTGGATTTTCCAGGCAGGCCCGAAATCCGATGACAAGTGTCTATGAAGGACAGAGAAGGCGAGACGCCGAAGGCACGGCTGGCCGCGTGCAGAGGCGGCGACTGGGTGATGCAGCCTCGGGCTGAGCGCGCCTGGGCCACCAGAGGCCGGGAGATGGACCGTCACCTGCTCTCTGAGTCCCCAGAGGGAGCCAGGCCCTGCCGAGGCCTTGATTTAGGGCGTCTGCTCCCAAACTGGGAGAGGACAAACCTACGTTGTTCTAAGCCGCCCAGCGTGTGGCCCCTGGTGGCAGCGGCCCCAGCAGAGGGACCGGGCTCCCGGCAGCTCCCCCAGGCACAGGGTCAGTGCACCTGCATGACCGTGTCCAGCCAGGACCCGGGTGACGGGAGGTGTGGACCCGCCGGGGCCCCAGGCTCTTGCCCCCCGCCGACCCCCGCCATCGCTCCCACTGTCCCAACAACGAGCAAACCGTCGGATAAAACCCGATTCGTTTAAAATGAGGTACCGTCTTCCTTGGCCGCCTCTGTCGGGACGGCCGGCTTTCTCTTCTTCACTCTCCTTCCTCTTTCCGAGGGAGCCGGCTTGTCCTGCTTCGAGTCACACTTCTCTGAGTGTCTCTTCATGTTACTCTGCCGGAGAAATGACACAGAGCACCGTGAAACTTGGCGTCGCTGGGGACGGCGCGGAAAACCCGCGGCTAAAGGGACGGAAGACAGGGAGGGGCGCGCACTTTGCATGACCTTGTACAAAAAGATATGAGAAAAGGCGACCCTTTCTGGCATGTTCTGCTCTAGCCAAAACCCGGATTATTTTCAATATTTAAAAAACCATGGACAAGTCAACGAGAAGACAAAATTAATTAATTATTTAACTTATGTTTGCTCTTTAGGGCTGCACCCGAAGCATATGGAGGTTCCCAGGCTAGGGCTCGAATCGGAGCTGCAGTTGCCGGTGTACACCACAGCCACAGCAATGCCGGATCTGAGCCACATTGGCGACCTACATACAGTAGGACTCACAGCAGTGCCGGATCCTTAACCCACTGAGCAAGGCCAGGGATCGAACCTGCATCCTCACAGCTGCTAGTTGGGTTCTTCACCCACTGAGCCACCAGAGGGAACTCCAAAATTAATTTTTCTCGAATACTTCTCTCTCCAGAGGGGGCCAGATGCCACACCCAAAATTCAACGTATCCGTGTGTATGTGTGTCACTGGGCGGCTCTGTTGTACAGCAGACATCAGCAAATGTTATAAGTCAACTACACTTCAATAGAACTTTACAAAATGAAAAAAAATCAATGTACGATTGATTTTTATAGAAATCACCAATATACCGTGGAGATCTTACTGCTCTGTCAGCTTTTCTCCTGACCTACTACGCGTGGGGGTGTCAAGACGGCACAACGGGCGTCCCGGTGGCTCAGCGGGTTGAAGACTCGGCGCTGACACTGCTGAGACTCTGCCTGTTTACTCCTCCCCCAGCTCCAGCCCCCCCGTCCCTGACTGGTTTCCCGTCTCCGCAGCTCTGCTTTTCCAGGGTGTCTTACAGCGGGAATCACACAGTATGGAGACTCTTCAGACTACATCTTTCACCCAGCACGCGTTTAAAGTTTCTCCATGTCCTGGTACCTCAGAAGACTAAATACAGAACTACCATGTGACCCAGCGATCCCACTCCTGGGCGTATTTCCAGACAAAACGTTCAATGAAAAAGACACATGCACCCGTATGTTCACTGCAGCACTATTCACAACAGCCAAGACATGGAAACAACCTAAATGTCCATCGACAGATGCATGAATTAAGAAGATGTGGTGTATATATATGCAGTGGAATACCACTCAGCCACAAAAGAGGACCAAATAATGCCATTTGCAGCAACAGGGATGGAACTAGAGACTGTCATACCAAGTGAAGTAAGTCAGAAAGAGAAAGACAAATACCATATGATACCACTTATATCTGAACTCTATCTAATACATGGCACCAACGAACCTATCTAAGGGAAAGAAACAAACTCAGGGACTTGGAGAACAGACTCGTTGTTGCCGAGGGGAAGGGGGATGGAGTGGGATGGACCGGGAGTCTGGGGTTGGTGGATGCAAACTATTGCATCTGGAGTGGATAAGCAATGAGTTCCTGCTGTACAGCACAGGGAACTATATCTAGTCATTTGTGAGGGAACATGATGGAGGATAATGTGAGAAACTATACATATATATATATATGGGTCACTTCAGCGTACAACAGAAATTGACAGAATAATAAAAAAGCATAATAAAAAATAAAATAAATAAAAAATTAAATAAAAATTAAAGCTCCTCCATGTGTTTTCATGGCTTGATAGCTCAGTTCTTTTTAATTTATTAAAAAAAATTTTTGTTGTTGTTATTTTATGGCCACACCCACAGCATACGGAAGTTCCTGGGCCAGGAATAGAATCCGAGCCATAGCTGCAACCTCCGCTGCAGCTGCAGCAATTCTGGACCCTTAAACCACTTCGCCAGACCAGGGATCGACTCGAGCCACTGCAGTCGGATTCTGAAACCACTGCGCCACAGCGGGAACTCCCCAGCTCATTTCTTTTTAGTGCCGAGTAAGATTCCACTGTCTGGATGCACTGCGGTCGATGTATCCATCCACCTACTCAAGGGCATCTTGGTTGCTTCCAAGTTGAGCAATTATGCGTGAAGCTGCTATAAACGCCTGTGAGCAGCTTTCTGTGTGGGCATAAGCCTTCAATGCTTTGGGGTAAATACCCAAGAGCCTGACTGCAGGCTGGTCCGTTTAATTTTATGTATGGCACTGGTCCGTTTAATTTTATGAGAAACTTGCAAACTGCCTTCCAAAGTGGCTGCAGCATTTTGCACTCCCGCCAGCAAAGAACCAGGGCTTCCGTTTCGCCAGCACTTGGTGTCGTCTGTGTTCCAGATTCTGGCCATTCCAACAGCTGTGTCCTGGTATCTCTTTTTAACCTTCATCCCCCTGATGACGTATGATGGGGAACCCTTCTTCGTACGCTTATTTGCCCTCTGCATATCTTTTTGGGGGAAGTGCCTGTGTGCCTTTGACCCATTTTCAAATTGGGTTGTTTTCTTACTGTGGAGTTTCAAGAGTGCTTTATACTTTGGATTAAGTCTTTTATTGGATGTGACTTTCGCGTTTATTTTCTCCTGGGCTGTAGCTGGTCTTCTCATTCTTCTGACATAGTCTTTCACAGAAGTTTTTAATCTTATTCGAGCTCAACTGATCAGTTACTGCTTTCACGGATTGTGTCTTTGGTGTTTTATCTAAAAACTCACCACCATACCAAGATCATCTGGATTTCCTTTTCCCTGTGTTATTTTCTAGGCCTTTTATGGTTTTGTGTTTTGGCCTGTGACGCGTTTTGAGTTAATTCTTGTGAACAGTGTCAGGTCTGTGTCTAGATTCTTTTTTTTTTTTTCACTTGGACGTCCAGTGGCTCCTGAGCCATTGGTTGAAAAGGTGATCTTTTCTCTCTTGTGTTGCTCCTTCTCAAAGGGCAGCTAACTCTATCTATTTCTTTCTTCCTTTT